>PVJA010020248.1:0-37198 GCA_004027025.1 Myocastor coypus | reverse complement strand
TATTGCTTGGCTCAGTGACTCACACTTCAGCTGAGACCTATAGGCACGGAGATTGCAGCAGGTAACTTAGGTAAACTAGTCTGCCTGGAAAACTGCAGATATGTGAAGGGAAGGTGCTCAGACAAAACTCAGAGGAACAAGTTTACATACAAATTCACCATTTATGATCTTCTTTGCTACATAGTTATAGTGCTTGTTCCTGTGATCTAAAATACAAAACCACTAGTTACTAAAGTGTGTCAATTTTTAAATTTCATTTGCCATTATTAGTGACATTTATAACAGCAAGAGAAATTTAAACAGTATTAATGTCACTAATAAAGACAAGTGAAATTTAGACATTGTACTAATGTCACTAGAATACCATATATGCCTCAACCACATGTTCTCCCTTGGATGATAATATTGGGAAGTGCTTGTGTAATAACCTCACAAAAGTCTTATACTAAAGATTGGAGGACAGTGCCAAATGGAAATCAATATCCAACTCTCAATAGACAAGGCAAAATCTTGGGACACAACAAAACAAGAATCTCTGACAGAGAATAGATACCTAAGGAACATACTCTTTACAGAGCGGTTCTAAGTACAGTGATACAGCTACCAGCTATCAAATATTCACAAACAAGTATCACAAAAATCAATATAAAGAGTTCTACTTAAATAGAAAGTGACAAAAACAAAGAAGAAAGTCCAACCCCAGGACCACAAACCCAGTGAGAACAAACCCAGGAGACCTCAGCCTAGAAGAAACTGAAAGTTAGACACACGAAATCTCTGATATAATGGCAACTGAAGTAAAGAAATAATTGCAGTAAGGTACAAAGGAAATCAGATCAGAAATAATCTCCCAGGTTAAAAAAAAGAAATGGTAACTATAATGAAAGAATTATTAAGCATTTCTAAAGAAAGCTTAATTAAAAAATACAAGAGCATAGCAAAGTAATGAAAGCCTTGAATGAACAGCATAGGAAAGAAATACAATGAATGAAACACTTTCAAAGAGAAAACTCCATTGAAAGTTGAAAAACCATTTGAATGAAAGTGAAAATAGACTTTCAGATCTTGAAAACATCGTTGCAGCCAGCAGCCAGGAAAGAAAATATCTCTTAAAAACAACAGGATGCAAGGAGTGATAATTCAACAGCTACAAGATGATGCAAAGAAGAATAACATAAGACTAATAGCCATCAATAAAAAAGCAGTCAATGCAAACAACAAAGAAAGTATATGGGCAGAAGCAATAGCAGAAATCTTCCCAAATATAGGGGAACAATATGATATTCCATAACTGAGGCATATGGAACTCCAAATAATATCAACCAAAATAAATCTATAGCCAGACATATAATCATAAAAATCCCAGAAATTGAGCATAAGAACAAAATACTAAAAACCACTAGAGCAAAGAGCCACATCATGGGCCCATCAGATAGCTTGGGGGATTATAAAGTACCTGGGTAGGCAGATGCACAGGGATTGGGTTTGATCCCTGCAGTGCCTTGCTGGCTCCACTCCCAGGGCATACTGAAACTGTGATTGAGACTGAGTGTGGTGGTGCACACCTATAATCCTGGCACTTGGGAGGCTGAAAACAGGAGGATCACTCAGAGTCCAATCTGTGTAGTGAGACTCTGTAGATCCTATTCTTAATACATTAAATAAACCCATTACATTTAAAGGAAAATCCATAAGAATAAACAGATTTTTCAGCACAACTCATCAAGTCAAGAAGAACATGGAGCAAAGTACTTCAAGTGTGACAAGGAAACAAATTCCAACCCAGACTGATATATTAAGCAAAACTATATTCAAAATTAATGGAAAAGTTAAATACTTCCATGAAAAATAACAACTAAAGAAATTTATCACAAGTATACCAAACTTACAAAAAGTACTAGAAGATGTTCTAGAAAGGGACCAAAAGTGGCCACAACTCCAATAGCAACAACAGAAAAAAAACACCA
The DNA here is from genome assembly GCA_004027025.1 of Myocastor coypus. Taxonomy (NCBI): domain Eukaryota; kingdom Metazoa; phylum Chordata; class Mammalia; order Rodentia; family Myocastoridae; genus Myocastor; species Myocastor coypus. The sequence goes on along the minus strand of PVJA010020248.1, from coordinate 35,231 downwards.
AATGGGGCCAAAAATTAAGTATAGGAGAAAAGTAGAGAACCAACCACAGGAAAATAACATGGGAAATATAAGCATATATATATATATATATATATATATATATATATATATATATATCCAGCAATGTAAATAAACTCAATTCACCAATTAAAAATAGATTAGCAAAATCAATCAAGAAACAAAATCCAGCAATAGGCTGCGTAGAAGAAACACATTTAACCCACAAAGAAATGCATAGGCTAGAAATCAAAGGATAGAAAATAGTACTACATAGTCCAAGAGCTCAGAAAAAATCAGTAGTAGCTATTCTGTTTGCAGACAATGCAAACTTCCAACAAAAAATGGTAAAATGAGATGAAGGAGGTTGCTACATACTTGTTAGGAGAACTATTCAGGAGGAAGAGATAACATACATTAATGTGTATGCACCAAATATGCAAGTGCCCAGCTATATAAGACTAATTTTAAAAGGAATGAAAAAGTTTAATAGCCAAATTCACATTTTTAACAGGGGACCATAACAGAAAGATAGGTTAAGTAAACAAAGAAATAGTAAAGGTGATAGGCTGGGGAGAAAGCTCAGTAGAATAAGCCCTTGCCTCGCAAATGCAAGGACCTGAGTTCAATCCCTGGTTCCAAAAAAAAAAAAAGAAAAAAAAAAGAAAAGAAGAAGAAAGGAAGAAGGGAAGAAAGAAAGAAAGAAAGAAAGAAAGAAAGAAAGAAAGAAAGAAAGAAAAGAAAAGAAATAAATAGTAAAGCGGTAGCAGAATTTAATGAAATATTTGAACAAATGGAATTATTGAACATTTATGGGGTGGTCTACCCCAAAACATCTGAATACACACTCTTTTCAATTGCATCTAGGACATTCTCTAAAACAGACCACATACTTTTTTTTTCTATATTTAGGATAGGGTCTACAGGATCTCAGTACATAGATTGGACCTGCAGTGATTCTCTTGTTTGCAGCCTCCAAAGTGCTAAGATTACAGGTGTGTACCACTATACCTGGTCTGAATTGCTACCTCAGTGCTTCCCACAGGTGGGGCCAGCACATCAGACTGGGGACAGACCACATACTTGTCCATAATCATGCTTAAGTAAATACAAGAAAACAGAAATTATCCCATGCATATTACCTGATCACAGTGCAATGAAATTGAAAATCAATTACAAAAGAAACCACAAATCCCCATAAACACATGGAAATTAAACACCCTCCTAAGCAACCAATTGGTTACAGATGAAATTTAAAAAATTAACTAATATCCACAAGCTTATAATATATGGAATACAATAACACAACTTATATGGAATACAATAAAATCAATTCTCAGAGGGAAATGTATAGCACTGGACTCACACATTAGGAAAACAGAACAAACATAAATAAATACACTAATGCTGCTCCTCAAGCTTATAGGAAAAGAAGAGCAAACCAAGAGCAAAGGCAGAAGGAAATTGTAAAGATTAGAGGAGAAATTAATACCACTGAGACAGAGAAAACAATACAAAGAATTCATGATTCAAAGAGCTAATAACCCCCCTACTAACCTCACTAAAATAAGAAAAAGGAAAGAAAACTCAAACTGAAGCAATAAGGATTGAAAAGGTGAAATTACTACAGATTCTGCGGAAATACAGAAAATCATCACTAGACACTTTGAAAATCTGTGCACTCAAGAATGGAAAGCACAGAAGAAATTGGTAGATTCCTAGACAGGTACAAGTTACCAAAACTGGATAAAAAAAAGATATTTAAAAACCCTGGGGCTGGCCTGATAGCTCAGCAGACTAAAGCACCTGCTTAGACAGAGAGCAGGGGCTGGGATTTGATCCCTGACATGCTGTGCTGGAAAGTCTGTGTGGCATGCTGAGATAGTGATTAAGACTGGGCATGGTGGTGCACGCCTGTAATCCTAGCACTTGGGAGGTTGAAAAGAGAGGAATCACTATGAGTTTGACCTACATAGTGAGACGCTGTACACCCTGTAGACCCTGCCCTACATACAAGGGGAAAAAACTATAAATAACCCAGTATGAGTGAATTTGAGAATGTAATAAAAATTTATCAACAAGGAAAAGCCCAGGTCCTAATGGATTCACAGCTGAGTTGGAAAAGAAATTTAGAGAAGTCTTAATCCAAATGCTTGTCAAACCCATCAATGAAATTGTACACCAAAAAATCATTCCTGGAGGCAAATACTATACTGATACCAAAACTGGATAAAGATTCAACCAAAAAAAGAACTACAGGCCACTGTTCTTCTTGAACAGTCATGCAAAAATCCTGAATAAAAGCCTAGCAAGTAGAATGCAGCAAATCATCCAGAAGATTATGTACCACAGCTGGGTAGAATCATCCCAGGAGTGCAAGAAGGCTTCATCATATGCAAACCTTATCAATAGAGCCCCAAATAAAAACCACTTGGTCATCTCAATAGACACAGAAAAACTTTTGACAAAGTCCAATAATCACTCATAGTCAAAGCCCTATGAAAATTGGAATAAATGGACTATACCTCAATCTGATAAAAACTCTCCATGAGCCTTCTGAGGCGGGAAGTGATAAGGAGTCGCTTTCTGATGAGGTAATTGGCTGTGGAATCGTGTGTACCAGGAAGCGAAATGTGATGGTTTCCCTGACGGCTTAATAGAATTATCTGCCACATGTTCACATTCTGTAGAACAGAAGACTGAATTAGCTCCCAACAATGGGCCGAACATACATTGTAGATGACTCTGTTGGCCAGTATCTTTCAAACATCAACCTCCGAGGAAAACCTTTTGTTTCTGGTCTTCTAATAGGACAGGGGACTAGCTTTAGAGAAAGATGTGTCTAGTAGAGTTAAAATACCAGGGAAAAAGAGAATATTTTCCAAACTCCGTTGGATACAGGCTGTTGGATTTCTGGAGTTCAGCAAAACTGCTGTCTTACAATGTTCTTCACAGACAGATTTTGTGATTCTTGCCACTAGGACACCACCCAAAGAAGAACAATAAGAGAACCTCAAATATCCTAAAACTGAGTTGGACTTTTTTTAAAATTTTCTTTTTTATTTTTTATTGTTTCAGAACTTTTGTTTGTTTATTTATTTATTTATTTATTTATTTTATTTATTTTTTTGGCCGGCTCAGCCTGCCCCAAGGGCAGGGCTGGCGCAGATGTGGTGCCAGGGATCAAACCGTGGTCTCTGCAGCCTCCCAAGCTTTCCTAAGCAGGTGCTTTAGACCACTGAGCAATCCTGCCGGGCCCCTAAGTTGGACTTTTTACATGAGGAATGGGCAACAGAACATGCCCACCAGGTATCCAGAATGCTACCAGGGGGACTTTCAGTTCTTGGAATATTCATTATCACAAATTTAGAATTGGAAAATGACTTTCAGAATGCCCTGCACAGACTAGCATATGCTATGGAAAAGTCTATAAATACAAAAAGACTCTGGAATTTCACAGAGGAGGAAGTTTCAGAACGAGTGGTACTTCACATTTGCTCTTCCACAAAAAAATATCTTGTGGAACTTATGATGTCTGTGATCCAAAGAGCTCAGCAAGACCGGCAGAACGGAAGTCTCAGAATAGGTTATCTACCTCATGGATTTCTCTGGAGTGCACTGTTTACATTGATATTCACATCCCACTTTGTACTACTTCTGTCAGCTATACTCTCAAGAAAAATATGAAGAATGGTCTTATGCGCTGGTACCAAACAAATTGAAAATGGTGTTTATTTTATCAATGGACAGGTTAAGGATGAAGACTGTGACCTATTAGAAGGACAGCCCCTGACTTCGGACTACAGATCCACGGCCACAGTCCAGATCTTCAGAGATTTGATAGACCTGAAGGGTGATGTGAAATGCAGAGCTTACGTTCATAGCAATATACCCAGAGTTAAAGATACTGTGCAAGAAGTGAAAAGAGATATATTGAACACAGTCGCTAATCGCTGTGGAATACTATTTGACGATCTACTTTTGAATGAAGTTCCAGAAAGAAAAGGTTCTGAAAAAGAGTTCCATATCCTCCCTCACCGAGTTTTTGTCCCCATTCCTGGATCCACTATAGTGCTATGTGACTATAAATTTAGTGATGAATCAGCCGAAGAAATCAGAGACCATTTCACAGAGATGGTAGATCAGATGATCCAGATAGAACATTTGGAAATTACAGAGGAAATAAACACAGCTTGCATGAGTTCCTTTATGAATACTGAGTCTGCATTGGACAACGCTAAAGATGAACAACCAGAGCAGCCAATGAAATGTCTATTAGCGTTGAAAATTCAGCATAACATAGGTATGACTGCAGCATTTGCAGTTGCAGTCCTTGCTGCAGGTATCTCCTTTCATTACTTCAGTGATTACAGTGAGGCACAAAGAAATTTCCTGATCATCCAGCAAACATTGATCAACAACTGTGAAAAATAATGTGGTAAACAACTCACCTATATTTAAGACAGTAGCAGCTACATCTGCTGCTATAATGAGTATGAGGTTTATTTCTAACAGACATCACCAGCTGCCTTAGTCCTGCTTCTATTATAGGTGACTCAAGTTTTCAAAAATAAAGCTAGGCATTTAGATGAGAAAAAAAAAAAAACCCTCCATGAGAAACCAACAATCAACATCATTCTGAATGGAAAAAAACCTGAAAGCTTTTACTCTAAAATCAGGTACAAGACAGGAATATTCACTATCACCATTACTATTCAATATAGTTCTGGAAACATTAGCCAGAGCTATTAGACAACAGCGAGAATAAAAGAAATTGGAATCAGAAAGGAAGAAATTAAACTATCATTTTAAAATTATTTATGATTTATGTATGTATGTATTTATTTGTTTAGTGGCCTGCTCTGCCCATCCTGGGACAGGGCTGGTGTGGCATGTTGTACCAAGGATCAAACTGTGGTCCTTGTGCTTTGCCTAAGCTTGCCTAAGCAGGTGCTTTAGACTGTTAATCTATCTCACTGGCCACTCAACTATCATTATTTGCACATGATATGATTGTCTATAGGGATGATGCAAAAACACCAAGAATCTCCTAGAATTAAGAAACAAATTCAGTAGCATAACAGGATGCAAAGTCATTCCTCTTGTATTATCTCACTAGTGTGAGAATCTGAAAGAGTAAATAGACTATGAAAGATAAAACATCGTGAGAAAGGGAAAGACTTTGTTCAATGGGAAGGTGAAAAACTTGGATGAGGAAACAGACAAATGCAAGAAATATATATATATATATATATATATATATATATATATATATATATATCATAGTTTGGATAATTATACTGCTGATTTCTGCTGGTCCTTTGAAGGAGTAGGTAATGACTATTTTTTCTTCCTATTATTTTTTTTCTATTTTGAATTCCTTACAACTTTTTTGTTATTGTTTTATTTATTTAAATCAAGCTTGCACATTTATATCTGGTAACCTAAACAAATAATTTGAAAATAACATCATGCAGTACAGCAGCCATTGTTGAATTCCTGTTACTTTGTTCAGTGAAATTTTGCATCATTTCTGCTGCTGATTTTTTAAATCACTATTCTGTATTCCTTAAAAAAAATAAAGAAAAATGCCACAGACCCTGGGATACAACAATGTGCTCCACTAGAGGATCCTAGGTGCCAGGCTCTTCCCCTTACACCATGGAACTTCAGACAGTGTAGGAAGAAGCCAGGATGTGGCAACTAGCACAGCCAGTGAAAGCCAGGTAATAGGGGGAGCAACAGCCACACAGAAGAACCCAGACTAGGATGTACATAATGGACAGGAGGAACTAGTGAGATGGAAAATTTTGAAATATGTGCCAACAGATGGTAAGTTGGGTGAACCAATGATGTGCCTAGGAGCAAAGACACGTGGAATAAAAACAGGTAGGTGGGATTGCCTCCTTTATCTTTTTTTCTTTGTATGTAATTTAATTTATTTAGATTCTTTAGTCTTATTTTAACTCTTACTCTTTTTCTTTTCTTAATTTTTTTTCTTTATTCTACTCTCCTCCTTCAAATCAGAGAACAAGTTTGAATAATCCCTTGAGTACCTATTCGGTCTCTGTTTTCACACTCTTTATCAAGTTTTCCAAACCTTGCATGACCAACTTTTTCCTCCATCCTTGATTCTGCTTCTTTTCAAGTTATCTTCATCTTACACGTCATTCCCGGTAAGATTCCCAACTGGAGGCTAAAACCAATTTACCAAGGGGAAATGTTTTGCATACAAAGTCCTAATTTATGATCAGTTCTGCACTATAGCTACAGACTTTGCTTGTTTATACTGAAGCACAGAGTCAATAGCTATCACAGTTTCTGAGTTTCTAAATTGCATTTGTTGTTATCATTATTACTACTGTACTTGTACTACTTTAGCTAAGATGCCATAATCAGATGTTCTCCCTTCTGTAACAAGATTGGAAAGCTCTGTGGTAATAACCTTAGCATAACTCAGAACAAAAGAATTGGGAAATGAACAGACACTTCCATCTCACTATTAATCAAAGGGAAAATTAGGATCTTAGAACAGACACAAGCCAAGAATTTCCTACACAAAGAAGCTGCCTCTGAGAATAGAATTTTCCTAGAGAGGACTTGCTACAAGTGACAGAGCTACCTACTACAAACACTTACAAGTATCAATGCAAAAAAAAAAAAATTAAACAAATTTTCAAATAGAAAATGTCAAACTTCATAAGCAAGATGCAACGTCAGACCCTGAGCCTTCCCAGAACAAGTATAAAAGGCAAGAACATAAAGAAAAATAAAACACACACACATACACACACACAAAATTTCTGAAGTGATAGCAGCCAAAGTAAAGAAACAAATCCATGAGACTATAAAGGATATCTGTTCAGAAATGATATCATAAGAAATGTCAATATTTTTGAAGAAATTGCTCAGCAAATATAGAACAGAGACAAATGATAATAGAAGAAGATGGAAGCTATGAATAATCCATAAGAAAGTAATAGAATTCATGAAGTAAATTCAAACAATTACGCAGGAAAGTAAAAATTCCACTGAAATCTGGGAAAACGGAATGAAACTGAAGATAGACTTTCAGACTTTGAAAACAGGATTGCACCTAGTGAACATGAAAGGAAAGATCTCTTAAAAATAACAAGAAACAAATAATAATTTAACAGCTGCAAGATGACTCAAAGAAAAATAATATAATAGGTGCCAGTGAATAAACAGGAGGCAATGCAAATGACAATTCACAGTAATAACAGCAGAAAAGCTTTCAAACATTAGAAGATAATCTTACACATACATAATTGAAGCATATAAAAGTCAAAACAGTCATGGCCAAAAAAAATCTGTCAAGATCCCCAAAATTCAGTAAAACAGGAGAATATTAAAAGCTGTTAGAGAAAAGAAGCAAATCATCTATAAAGGAAAGTCCATCAGAATCACAGTAAACTTTTCAGCACAAATGAGCAAGTCAAGAAGAGCTAGGAGTGAAGTATTTCAAATCCTTGGAGAAAACTAATTTGAACCCATATTGATATACTACGTAAAACTGTCTTTCAAAATTTATGATGAAATAAGATACTTCCATTACAGAGGACAAATTTAAAAATTCATAACCACCAAATCAACATTGGAAATGTATTGGAAGATTTTCTGGTAGAGATAAAAATTACCATAATTCCAAGAACAAAAACTGAAAACAAAACATTAAGTAGGGCAAGAAATCAAACAGGTGGGAAGGCGGAGAATCTAAAAATAATATGACAAGAATAATCCAATACATATCAGTTATAACCACAATGACAAAAAATATTGGTGGAAGAAATAAAAAAATAAGATACAACAAAACGCTGTATATAAGAAACATTTAAATCAAGAAGGTACTCATAGACTAAAAGTCAAAGGATAAAAGCAATACTCTATGAAACAGGAACCATGAAAAAAAAAAATCATGGGTTGCTATACTTTTTGCAGACAATGTGAACTTCAAACAAAGAATCATAAGACAGCATCAAAAAAAGATCACTACATACTTGTAGTGGAAGAATTCAACAAGGAACAATCATAAACATATGCACCAAATATGTAGCACTCAACTATATAAGACAAATATTGCTTTGTTCTTTTATCAAAATATTCTAAAATTTCATAACTAGTACAGCTACTTCCATCCATGTATTTTAAATCCATTCAACTTGGAAATGTACATTATTCAATCTAATCAATTTTCATTATACTATTTCAACAATTTCTACCCTTCATTTTTTTTTTCTTCTCTGACTACTCACTTCTTTAATTTCTGCCTCCTTTTATTCCTTCTCTTTCTTCTATTATTCTTTCTTTCTTCTTTATTTTTAATACTAAGACAAATATTAATAGATGCGAAAAATCAAATAAGCTACAACACAATTATTGTACAGAACCTTAATACTCCATTTATGCAAAGACAGATACCAACCAGACCAAAAAAGTCAGCAAAGGAATAACAGAGCTGAACCAAATCTGTAAAGAAAATACTCCTAGTAGACATTGACAAAGCGTTCTGTGCAACATCAGCATACACATTCTTCTCAGCTTCATATGAGGCATTCTCTAAAACAGAATATATACCAGTACACTGAGCATGATTGAGTGAATGCAGAGTAATTGAAATTATCTCATACATATTATCAGAACATAGTACAATGTGATTGGAAATTAATGGCAAAAGAAATCACAAAAACTTCATTAGTACGTAGGAATTAAACAACCTCCTGAACAATCCTTGGGTTACAGGTGAAATTAAGCAATATCAACAGCCAAACAAAGATTGACATACAACTTCACAGAATATGTGGGATGCATTGAAAGCAGTTCTGGGAGTGAAACTCACAGCGGGAATTCTCATATCAGGAAGCAGGAAAGACACAAATAAACAACCTAATGCTGTGCCCAGGAAAAAAAGAATAAGTCCAAACTCCACAAATGGGAGGAAATCTTAAAGATCAGGGAAGAAATTAATGTCATTGACATTACGTAAACAATGCAAAAACTTAATTAAACAAAGAGTCTGTTCTTCAAAAGATGAATAAAATGGATAAACCCTATGCCAACCTTATCAAAAACAGAAAGAAAAGACTCATATTCATGCAATAATCAGTGAAAGGGGTTAAATATTTATAAATTCTTTAGAAATTTACAAGATCATCAATATTAAATTTTGAAAATTTTTATGAGCATAGGATAGAAAGCACAGAAGAAAAGAACAGATTCTAAAAAAACATATGAATTACCAAAGCTGAATCAAAAATGTATAAAAATTCTGAATAACCAAGTATCAGTTAATGAAACTGCAAATGTAATTAAATTCAAAGGAAAAAAAAAACCAGGTTCTGATGGATTCAGGGCTGAAATATAAAAGAAATTTAGATAAGATGTAATACCAATACTCCATAAACTCCTTAATGAAATTGAAAAGCTATCAGTTGTCTCTACAGTATTCCTGGTGACATTACCCTAACATCAAACCCAGAGAAAGACCTTGAAGAAAAAAAGCTTCAGGCCAATCTTACTAATGAACATGGGTGCAAAAATCTTCAATAATATACTAGCCATAAGAATGATCTTCTCAATGGATACAGAAAAAAAAATTTCAGAATATCCAGGACTCATTCTTGATTAAAACCATATAGAAAAACAGAATCGATGGTCTTTGCCTCAACCTGGTAAGAGACATTGATGACAAACCAATGGTCAGTGTTATACCAAAGGGATAAAAAAATTAAATGGTTGACTTGAAATTTTGGCCTCTTTCCCTCCTTTATGTTGTTTGCAGGCTACCCAGCCTAGGATAGCTGTAGCACACACCTATCTTTCTAGCATCCACATCTATAAGCCCACAGAACTATGAGCAAATACCTGACACCTCTGCCATGTGCCACTCTAAAATCAGGAACAAGACAAAGAGGTCCACAATTACTACTCCTATTGAATATGGTTTTGGAAACATTAGCCAGAACAATGGGACAAAAGAGAAAAAAACTAAAGGAATGAAGTTCCTTTATAGTACTCTGAAATTACAGTACTTCGAAAAAGAAGATCAAAGAGGATATTAGAAAATGGAAATACTTCACTTGCTCATCAATAGGAAAAGTCAACATTGTGAAAAGGCAAACTCCCAAAACTTTTATACAGATTTAATGCAATCATGAACAAAACACCACTAGCATGCCTCACAGATCTAGAGAAAGAATTCCTAAAATTCATTTGGGACCAGGACAGACCTAAAATAGCAAAGACAATTCTGGACAGCAAAGGCAAGCCAGGAGAAACCACAATCCCTGACTTGAAATTATACTACAAAACTACTATGATAAAATCAGCATTGTACTAGCAAAATAAACAGATCTGTGGACCAGTGGGGCACCAAACCCATAGTTATTGTTCTTCATCTGTTCTTATAACGTGCATATGAAACATAAAACCTAACCACTGTAAGCATTTATTTCAGTGATATTTAGTATATTCATGTTTGTGTGCAAACATTAGCACCACTTATCACAGAAGTCTTTATCTTGCAAATAGACACTATACCAATTAAGAAATAAATCCCTGTTTTCTCCTCCTTGAGCTCTGGATACCAATGCCATACTTTCTGTTTCTATGATTTTAACTACTCTAAATAGTCTTGTAAGTTGGATTATGCAATATTTGCTTGTTTGTACAATTTATTTGATTATAAAATGTTATTTATATGACCAGTTTATTTCACTTAGCCTATATCTTCAAATTTCAGCCCTCATAACATATGCCAAAATCTCCCTCATAATGAAGTTTCAGTAATGATGCATTATGTCTCTATAAGCAATCTTTACTTATCCATTCATTTTTACTGCATTTTAGGTTGCTCCTACATTTAATGTACTGTGAAAAATTCTATGAACATGAGTATATACTTATGCCTTGGACACCCTTATTTCAATTCATTTAATTTTATACCCTAAACTAAATTACTAGACCATATGATCAATTTATTTTTAATTATCTTCCACACAGCATTTCATTTTAATTCTGACCAACAATGCAGGGGAGTTCCAATTTCTCCACCTCCTTATAAATGTTTGTTATTTGCTGTTGCCTTAATTGCTATCCTAATGCATTTAAGGTGGTAACTTATCCTATTTTTAATCTGTTTTTCCTTAATTATTGACATTGAATATCTGTTCATGTGCTAATAGGCCATTTGTACATCTACCATGGACAAATATTTATTTAATCTACTGCTTATATTTAATAGATATGTTTGTATTTTGTAATCAATAATTATAAAATAAAATATTCCCTTTGGAAGCATATTGTCTCTTAATTAGTACCAAGATTAATAAGCAATCGGACATTGTCTTTTGCACAGTGATTTATACCTTTCAAAGTATATTCACAGAAGCTATCTTATTTGAAAGCCATAATCATCCTGTAAAGAGACAAAAATCTTTCTATCATGTTCACTTTAGATGATCATGAAAAAGTATTAGAAAATGTATAATCAGACCCATGGGCCTGAAAATCGTGCTCTTTGTTCACAATTGTTCTAAATTTTCTCTCTCAATATTTTGCTTTGAGAGAATAACATTACAGGACTGACAAGCTTTTGAATCTTGATTCTATTTTACTCATTTCATACATATCCCTAGCACAAAAAGTTTCAGATGAACTCATCTGGTATTTTACATTCAGTCGGGCATGACTTCTGTTGGCTTCCAAGACATTTCCTTATGCTGTTTTCATTCTGAGCTCACTAGTTATTTCCTCTGAGTGACTGTAGCTGACATTTGTTCCTTCACGAAGTCTCTAAATACTTGTGAATTTTAAGAGCTCTCCCTTTGATTTCTCATTTCCCTTCTCAGTACACTCAGTGCCAAAAATAACTTCAAATGGCTATATCACAACAACCCACTAATCCTTAATGCTAACCTCAAATTTGCTCCCAAATTGCATGCTCACTTATGCAACTGTGTTCATGACACTGTCACATGGATATCTCTTGGGCAGTTAACAGTCTTCCTTCTCTTCCAATTTATCCTCTCCCCTTTCTTTGCTTCTTTCCACCCTCAAACTTCTGCCTCTTCCCCCTTATCCACCACACCCACTTCTCCTTCTAATCCTCCTTCTACCACCTCATCTTTCTTCTTAAAACGCTGTCTTCGTTGACCTCAAACTGTGTTAATAAAATGAGTGTCATGCCTCAGCCTCTTGAGTAGTTGGGACTACAGGCATTGCACCACAAGACCTGGTCTTCCTAGACATCGTAATATGATCAGAAATTTAACAGTACCCAAAACAAAGCTCTTTGGAAATCCCTCCAGAAAGCTCAGTAGATGTCAGCTGGAAGGTTTACACCCAATTGCTTAAACCAACAATCTGGTAGGTGACTTTTTATTTTACTCTTTACTATACAATGGTCCTCCTGCACACTTCATATTCATCAACAGATATATTTTGGATAGGCTCTTCCCTCTATCATTATGGACACCAATATGATAGCTTACCTAGACTGCTTCTACCATTTTATCTCCAAACCAAGTATAAAAATTTCATTAAGAGAATGTCCACTGTACCCACCATTGTATGATTAGAATAAAGTAGTTATCAAGTGCTCCAACACTTGAATAAATAAATTTGACTCCTCTAAAAGCATTCTGAATTTTTCAAAATAGTTTAATTTTTTGAATTCTCTGCCAACTTCATTCATAAATTTACAGGGCAATTAAGTAATTTTTAAAAAGTCTCCCTAAATTATGATATCATAACAGGCTACAAGCAGAAAGCTGAACAAATTGAATATTTTAAATTTAAAAATCACATTTACTCTCTTTGTGAAGGGTAACTATCTTAACTATTTTGTGTGTACATATATTTTCTTTTTCCCTTTATGCTTTTCCTCATCCCCATAGTTTCTCTTTTCTTATGAATAGTTTCTTCCATATTGACTATCTGCTTTATATATTGGATCTTATTTACTCATGCAGCTTCTCACACCAGTGAGTCACTATGAATGTTATATATATGGGTCTGATTTAATTCACTTGTGAGTATAGTCTCAATTTATATCCATTTACCTCTAAAGCTGTCAAGTTTGCCCTTCATTATGGCTGAAAATATATATATATATATATATATAATATATATAATATATATACATATACACACACATATATATAATATATATATATATAATATATATATATATATATACATATACATATACATTTCTTTGCTGATGGGCATTTGGGTTGTTTCCAAGATTTTGTGACTAAAAATAGTGCTTCTATAAACATGGGTGCGCATATATCGCGGTACTGTGATGCTTTTAGTTCTTATGAGAAAATAACCAGAAGGGAAATTGCTGAGTGAAATGGATCTCTACTTCTAATTTTCTAAATAATCTCTACACTGGTTTCCACAAAGGTCCAAGTTTGCACTCCTACCAACAGTGAAGAAGGGTTTCTTTTCTCCATAGTTGTTACAGCATGGATTCTCTTGTCATTGTCTTTCTTCATCTGAGAAGTATGTGCTCATGTCAGATGCTTATTTTGGACTGGGTCTTTGAAGTAGCAACTGATTTTTTTTCCATTCGTTATATGTCCTAGAGATCAGTCTTTTATCTTAGGGACAACCGCGTATAATTTTTCCCACTTTGTGGTAGGTCTTCTTTTCACTCTTTTGGTGATTTCTGTCGTTGCACAAAATTTGTTTTTTTAAACTACGAGATCCCATTTATTGATTCTTTGTAGCACTGCAGTTCAGGTTTCGTTCAGGTCAAAACCTTGCAGTTCACATTTTGTTCATCAAATCTCTGTCTATACCTATGTCTTCAGGATTTTTATTTTTCCCTTCCAGTAGATTTAGCGTTTCTACTTTAATATTCAGAACTTTGATCCACTTTTACTTTAGTGCATGGTGATAGATATGGATTTAGTTGTAATCTTCAGCATGTGGAAAGCCAGTTTTTCTAGCACTACTTATGAAAGAGACTATATTTCTTCTTGTGAACTCGAGGGAAGAAGTTTAAAACCTATAGAACCATGAGATATTTTCTTTCTTGGTATGCTGAAATAATATTTTGCTGACCAATTTGCTTTAATATTTTTGTTTTACTTTTCATGACATACAGGCATATCTGATTTCATGATTTTTTAAATTTAAATTTAACAATGGTTATATTACATATTTTCATCATATCAGTTTAGATGAATAGATATAGGTATATAAGATTGATCAAACAATTCAACATTAACACTTTCTTCATGATTTTTTAAATGTGGAAATATACTTGAAACGCTGCTGTTTCTAAAATTCATGGTATCCCAGCAGTTGTCTTTTTAGAATGTCATGAAGTTCATATTTAAAAACATTAACAAGGGGCTGGGGAGATAGCTCCGAGGCACAAGTGCCTGCTGGGCAAGTGCAAGGTCGTGAGTTCGAACCCTGGTCCCACAAAAAAAACAAAAAAAGAAAACATTAACAACATATTGATCAACTACTATATGTTAGCATACAAAAATTTGATAGCACTTACAAACTAAATATATATGACTATTAATCCTAATATATCAAATTCATTGGATTAAACAATGCCTAGCATATTAATATGGCTTGCCCATGAGTATGTCTGTTTGGGGCACAGAGGCATGATCCTGTGCCTATGTCTAGTCTCAAGCTCCTTTGTCTCTGGTCTTGTTACTCCAATCTACCCCCTGGCTACCATAAACTCAGTAGTTTTGGTCCGCCACCCTCTTCTACCATGATATTCCTGTCTTGGTGTCAGCTGCTGACTGAAATTCCTCAAACTGTGAACTAAATTACATTTTTATCCTTTACAAGTTTAGAATTGTGTATTGTGTCCAGCAACCAGAAAACTTGCTTAACATACTCTGAAGAGTAAGTATTGTCATTATCATTTTATACATGAATTCAAAGATCAAGAAAATTCTCATTATTTTCTGACTGTTACAAAGATTCTAAGGATAGAGGACTTAATGTGAGCTCAGTTAGTCTAATTCTAAAGTCAATGGGAAAATCAGATGGATTAGGTAATGATATAGTGTATCAGAAAAGTTATTAGAACCCAAATTTCCATTATACACTACTACCTATTTCTCCAAAGACTTAGAATTTGGTATTGAAAGGATTTAAATCTATATCCATGAAGAAAGCCTGGTTCTAAATAGATGTACGTTTCTCATTGCACCATTGACATTATGTTAAAATGGTAAAAGATTACACCACACCCAGCGACGTGGAGAAGGACTGATGGAAAAAGGACTGACATGCCTGTATGCTTCATTTCAGTTTACTAAAACATGAGTTATAGCACCACTTTCACCTTCCTCTTTCCTTTCTATTAATCTTATCAGAGTTTCAGTTAGACTCCTTAGTCATTGTTCAATTTTGAAGACACTTTTTTGAGAGAATCACTTCTTGAAGATACCAGCCCTCCTAGAAGATTTTAATATTCTTCTACTTAAGAAATATTGATTACTTTTCATATTTCATTTCATGAAGGACTTGTGATGGGTAATCTTGATTGGCACATTAATTGGCTTGACAGACATCTCGGAGATTAGTAAAACACACTCCTGAATGTGTCTAGGTGGTCATGGGAGTGTGGCCTTGAAGACCCTGCCAGTCCAGTCCTCTCAGGCTGGTCCACCACTCTCTTCCACCATGATATTCCTGTCTTGGTGTCAGCTGCTGCCAGGAGATGCATGGGTTTCTCCACTGTGTCCTCCCTTGTGTGTGTTCTGAGACAGTCAGGTATGAATTAAAATTCTGAAGCTGGGAGCCAAAATAAATATTTTCTTTTTAAAATTGTGGATGTCAAGTTTTTTGTCGCCTTAATAAGAAAGTTAACCACGGAAGGTTTGTGGACAGCATCCTCATGGGAGCATGAGGAAAGTATAGAAAAAGCTTGTCAAGCTTTTTGTGATAGTTTACCAATACTAGTTAGTAAACCAGGACTTTGGCCAACATGTTATAAGACACTAAGTATCAAAATAGTCTCAGATTTTTAAAATACGAATTGAAATTTATTGAAATTCACAAACAGTTCTCAAAAATGTAGGGGCTAAGGACAGAGTTTGGCAAGCTCAAGGGCTTGGGTTCTGTCCCCAGTTCGGCAGGGGGAAAAGATGTTAATATACTAAAAGTTAAATAAATACTGGCCTCAACTGCAAACTTTAGTGCTGAAAATTTATGGCAGATCCTCTTTCTATTTTTTGCCTTCTGAACTATTTCTTTAATTGTCTATTTCCTAAGTCAGCTTCTTTTTCTAGTAAAAAATAATGTTAGAATACTTTTGTATTAGAATCTGTTTTTTAAATTTTTTTACAATTAATACATTGCATATTGTCTTCATCATATCTGTTCAGAGTACAAGATGCAGACCTGATTTCTTGTCTAAACATCATTAGATCTTTATTTTTATTGCACAAAGAGAAATTAGCTGTATATGTAGTCCAATAGTCCATAACAGATCTCTACATGCCAGAAACTAAAACTTCACCCAGGTTTATCACCATGCACTAAACTAAAATCAAAATGCATTAAAGATCTAAATGTTAAAACAGAAACACTAAATCTCTTGGAAGAGAAAGTAGGAAGAAATCTTGAAGACATTGGGGTAGGCAAGAAGTTCATGGACAAAAATCAAACTGCACTAGAATCTTTGGCAAAGATGTTACGACACACAATCAGTCTGGTATGGCTTGCATCTAGATGTATCCACAAAGCTCTAATGTGTTCAAAGATAGAACTTTCTGAAAATGGCTGGTTCTAGCGTGGTGATACTGGAATTCAGCATGTGCTATTATTAAATTTACTTCGCAAGTTCTGGATGTTTATGTGGGACAGTCCATCCTGGCTGTATGTGGAACCACAAAAAGGGCCCAAGCTGGATGAGATAAAAGGGAAAAGGAGGCTTGTTTCACTGCTGTTCCTGCTGCTGCTGCTCTGCCACTTTGCTCCCTTCTACCCCCCACAATATGAACTGCATCTTCTCTGTGATACCCATTTGCCACACCATCCTGCCTTGGAGCCAGCTGACTGTGGACTGAGACTTCTAAATAATGTGAGCTGAAATAAACTTTTCCTACTTTAACTTGTGGGTATTTGACATTGTGTTACAGTGACAGGAAATATAACTAAAATACAGGTATTTTCTAAAAAGCTAATTTATCAAGACTTGATGTGGTGGGAATCCTTAAGACATATCATCCATTGTCTACATCAGATAGGTACTTAGGGACCACTGTAGGCCAGATAGAAAGTGTTCTCTGGCTTAGTGAATCAGTCCATAAATATCAGCTACTGTTAAACTTTATCAAAGGCAAGAGAGAAAATATATAGCAATATATATAGCTGTGAGCAGAATATATAGCAATTTTTAGTGGAGAAGCAAAAACTAAATTTGGAAAGATATACTTTTAGTAACATTGTGACCCTAAATGATCATGTCATTGTTCAGTAACTCTATAACATGATCTTAAGAAATACTTGTCAAAAATAATTCCTGGCACCTTGCATATTTCTATCACTATTGTTCTCATCACTAGGAAAATTTTATTATTTTCTGGGTCTTGGCAAGGAGGATAATGAACCTAGTTTCATGAAGAAGAAGCTTGTCAACAAGGACAATAGGTTATTTATGGTGCACTTCAGTGCCTTATGTAAGAAATGGTACACAGTAGATGCTCAATAAATATTGGATGAGCTGTGCTCTCATACCTGAAGGGACTGAGCTGTAACTCAGACTCAGGTCTGTATAATCCCAAAGGATATGCAAATCAAGTATGCCATGGGAATAAATATAAAGTTCTATATTTATATATAAAAGTCAGGCTAATACTTACTGTGAACTTATCATCTGCCCTCATAAGTACACCTGACTTTTTCTGAGGTTAGCCAGAGGTGGAAAACACATTTTAAGAAAGTTGGAAATATTCTTTATCTGTCCTTTGCTGTGTGCATCAAAACTCTAACTCAAAAAATTAGTAAGACAGTGGGCAGAGAGCTTTATTCTTGTTCATGACTGTTTCCTATGGTTTTAGCATGATTTCTAATGTACAACTGATTTTTAAGGAATTTGTTGAATGAATTAACAAATTCAGATCTTCCCCTTTCCTTGATGGTCTTGTTCAAGCCACTGTTCCTTCTATACTGCTTATAAAGTGCATAGTAATCTGTGTTTTCAAGTGATGTAAATGCAAATCTAGGAGTCAACTTCTATGCTGTATGCCACATACCCCACTGATGCCTTGTTGAAATGGTGACATCACAGCATTACCTTTCCCTCTTCTCAAACACATTTTAAATTTTTCTCTCCTCTGTAGACCAACTTCCGGTGTTGTAGTTGAAACCCATACATTCTTTTCATGGACCATTGCACTACTTTTTAAATGAAGTCTATGTTATCAGTTTTCAGGTCCTTTAATCCATCTTCTACACTATGCTTTTATCTTCTGAAATACAATTCTGACTATGCCATTAATAAGTTTAACATCATTCAGAAATTTTACCTTATTTAGACGAATATGACTACCACCTCGAACAGAGTAAATGACAACAACCACAACAAAACACCCCAACCTGGGGTTGTGATTATTAACATTTATTTTGATTTCTGTTCTGCTAACATTTTCTAGAACATGTAATTTTTACTTTATTTATAGTGCATTTAACCTCTGAAACCTGATAGAAGCCATTCTATAAATATTTAAACATAAAGATGATTGCCATACTAATTTAAGTACTCCTGGGCCTTACAGGAAACTAACTTTACTTCTTCTATATACAAATGCCTACCTATCTCCCTCTTTTTTGTTATCCTACCCCAGCCAGATTTCACTGCCTTTAGTCCACTGAAATTTTTCTAAATTGACCCCTACCATCTCTGATTTTATTGCTCAATATTCATCTTCTTTGATCTCTTAGCAGCACAGGACAGCTCTTCATTTCTTTCTTCCTTGAAGCATTCTCTCTTTTAGTTTTGTGATCTCTCCTCTGTCTCTGTCTCTATCTCTATTGATCCCAGGTTTTGCTGAACTGCATCCCTTGTTCTTTTTTTATCATTTTCAGATAGTGTCTCACTAAGTCACTAAATTACTCAGGCTAAGCCACAGCTTGCAGTTTGCCTGCCTCAGCCTCCCAAGGTCCTGGGATTATAGGCTTCCAATGACTTTTTTATTTTTAATTACAGGCTCTTTGTCTTCAGTCTGGCCCTTTAATGATATAATTTCTCAGGAAATTGTCACAAACTTTCTACCTACTTGCCACCTCCATTTGAAAGTAGCTTCATATATTTATTGGATGTTTACTATGTATTAAATACAGTTTTTTTTAAAAAAAAAAACTTTATAAAAAAATAAATTCCTGACATCTAGAAATTGATCTGACACAGATAGGTTGTGATATTGTCCTGAAATAACCTTAAAGTCAATCAAGGTCACACTGAGCCTGTGGAAAAAAATAAGATCAATACACAACTTTGTCTAAGCACAAACACAAAGATTATACAGCAGAGTGACCAACACTCCCTGCCCTTGTTAATACATGTGGCTGGTATTTACTAGTAATGACTTTAGTCTTGCAATAATGTGCCTTCACTAAGGGTAAAATGTGCCCACATATCTATCATTTTTCAACAGTCTTCTTATCTATAGTGAATTCCAGTTTGTCTGCATCCTCCCCTAAGTATCATGACCAAGGAACAAATGCAGTAAGTGATCTGCTGCTCTGCTTCTTACTGAGGTCACCATGGATACCCACGTGAACTATTCTACTTCACTGTCATGAATAAAGCAAATTATTTAGCTATAAATATTTTCATCTTGATCTTTGGGCCCAAAGTAAAGGTAATACCAAGCATTTTAAGTGAAATGTTTTATTTAATCCTTGAAACAAACCTATGTAGTGCTATTATTATTAATATTATTATTATCTATCCTACTTTATCTGAATGGAGATTTTTGGGAATAAAAATTTCACCCACAACCAGGCTGTGGTAGAGGATTTGAACCAAGCAATTTGAATATATAATTACACCTCTTAAGCTAAATCATAAGCTTTATCAATAAATAATATCTAAATAAATAATACAGTTGATTGAATGAACTCCGCTTCCAACTCACCATCCCATAATGTTAGACATATGAAGTCCCTTGCCCTTTTATGCTTTACTACAGCTTAACACAGTATAACCAATATATTATTTTAACATGTAATCACCATAGAAAATGTTAATAGCTGTTTTACTTTTTTTCTTCAAACTAAATATTTTGAGATCTGCTTTTTTATTTTATTCTTATAGCCTTATTCCCTGTGGACTAACCATTTTTCATGAGCTGAGAAAACACTTATGGTTAGATATCATGGATTATTAAATTAGAATATTTCTAGATTTAAGTATACTAACATGTCCCCAAGAATGTAATTGTTTTGTACTGCAAACATGTACTAATAAAAAAAATTAAAACTTAAAGAAATGCATATTTTGTTTTTTATTTTTTATTTTTGTGTTTTTGAGACAGGGTCTCGATATGCAGTTCAGGCTGGCCTTAAGTTCACTTTTGTAGCCCAGGCTGGTCTCGAACTTGCACTGATCCTCATGCCTCAGCCTCCCAAGTGCTGGGATGACAGTATATTTTGTTTTTTAATTGAGAAATTTAGTCATGGCTTTATAATGCCAAAAAATTTTTCACCTACCCAAGACACTTAATCAGTGGTGACCATAAATATTTTACTTTACAGCATATGTGGTGCCATGATCAATTTTCCTCTTTTTAAATTATGCTTAAAATATCTGCTTTCTTGATAATAGCTTTGCAGTGGTGTGGTTAGCCTCTGTTAATATAATATAATATAATATAATATAATATAGTGTAGTATAGTATAATATAACCAGTAGACATTTGTAATGTGCTGATGTGGCTTAAAAGACTATATCTTGCTACATAAAATTTCAATATCATAATCTCATTGTAACTACAGGTTTACCAAAAAAGGTTTGGCTTTAGAACCTCCACATTTTTCATGAACAGAATATTGGATTCCAAAATACACTGGTGGAGATTTGCATCTGAGAATACTAAAAATATTTCATGACTTTGTTCTACAAAGTGCAGCTTGTCCGCATGATCTTATTTTAAAAACAGAAATAGACAAATTGCATCCAGGGGCTTTGAGGTGAACTTTTTGATAATCAAAAATAATTAGTATGCTAAGCTTTCAAACATTTAAAGGACCACTGAGGTCTCTTGGAAACTTATGATACTTTCATTTCAATTAAGAAGATGATGGAAATAATAAAGTTCCCTTAAAGAAAACTTATGCCAAAATGATGAGGCTATAAAATGAAAATGTAATTTCATTATACTCATGAATATATTTTTGTGATAGACAAATTTTCAATTTGTTAGAGATGATGTCTATATGTCAGATGAATTAAAGATTCTTTGATTCACTGGAAGAGATGATGTTTTCTTCAGAGAAGCAAAAGTTATCTCATTTCAAGCCAGTTTTATTATCTTGAAACTATCTTCTGACAACACTAATAAGCTCTATCTCTACATTTCCCAGAATAATGTCAGAAATAAATATGATGACTATAGGCCTTGTTCTGCATGTCAATGTCATGTGTGTTTCATGTACATATTTAGAATAGTTATGTGCCTAGCAGTATTAATAATTAGTTCTTGTTGAAGAGCTCGCCCTTTGAGTTTTTTCCCCTCTTAGCAATCTTTTCATTTTCATTATGTTAGTCCTTTGAGAAATGTAGTAAAGATTCTTAAGAAGACAAGATGGGACTGGTCAAAGCACATAAAAATAAGCAGAGCTCTTAAACTGGTATATCTTGAACATAATTTGTTCATAATCGCCCCAGAATACAACTTGGTGAATACTGGGGGAGGAAAGAAAACAGCCCCATATCTTGATGACTTTTCATAGAGTTCCTTATGACACATTCTGGCTTTAAATTTCTATTATTATTTTAGTTTTCCTGCTTTTCTTCGAAGCAAACTTCAGATAGACCATGGCACAGGATCCCATGACCCTAAGAGACAATTTTGGACAAAGAAATTGAGAAAAGGAACTCCTGCTCTGTTGCTTTCTGTTGCTCCTCTACTCCAGTTGCTCACAGCTGTGCCAGAAGGCAAAGACAAAGACTCTGAACGAATTCACACTTTCTGCCAGGGGACCAGGGAGACAAGCCGTGTGAGAACTTGAGCGTGTGCTTGGCAGAAAACCTTAGCTGGAGACAGTGGAAAGGAGCATCCCTGAGTCTCTAGGTGAACTAACATAGATGCTGAGGTCATCCTAAGGAATACATGTGTGGAACACAACCAAAGGAATGCAATAAGGGCTCCTTCAAAATTAACATTTATAATTAATTTAAGTATGACTATTTCTATTCTGATTTAAAGCTGAAAATGCAATGTGTTCTACTAAGCTACTTAATTTAGTTATTAAATCTACAGGTTTCTTAATGAAATTTCTGGGGTCTTCTATAGACAGCATCTTGTCATCTGCAAATAATGATAATTTCACTTCTTTTCCAATCATTATTCTGTTTATTTCTTTCTCTTGTCTAATTGATCTGACTAATGTTTCCAGAACTATATTGAACAGGAGTGCTGTCAGTGGACATCCTTGTCATGCTCCTGATTTTATTTTACATTTTGCTCCTGATTTTAAAATGAAGGCTTCAATTTTTATCCATTAAGTATAATGTTGACTGTTGGTTTATCCTAGATGGCTTTTATCAGGTTGAGATGAAGACCATCTATTCCAATTTCTGCAAAGTCAGCACTCAAAAATCATTAGCAGTTATATATACAATGAATGTACCAAGAGATAAATTATGGAAACCATGCCTTTCACAGTAACACCCCCAAATGAAATATTTCAGAATCATTCTAACAAAGCATGTAAACGATTTATACAGAGAGAAAACATTCTCTTAGTTTTTCACAAAGAACAAATGGGCCAAGCAATGGCTGCAACTCATCCAGATGGTTGACACTGACAACACTGTAAAGCACTGTACATGGTTTTGAAGTAAATCCTGAGGGGATGTGACAAACTTTGAGATATACAAAAGTTACATGTTTTGTTATGCAGTTCTTGCTTTACCTTACCCTTAACCACCCAGCAGAAAAGTTTAACCACGAGGCATAAAACATAAACCTAGATTAGAATGCTGAGCTGTGAAAGGCTTAAATCAACAACTTCCATCATTGCCAGCTTTGCCAATAACTCACTGTAATTGAATTATGTATACAACTACTTGCTCTTAGTTCAATGAGAAGAAATATTTTGTACCAATAATGATTAGAAAAATCACGTCTACACTTTGTGTCCTGTATAGCCACTAGGAGGACAACAATATGCACTGTATCAAATACTGGAAAGGTAGTACTAATGTGTTTTGAAACTGTCACATTGTTATTTCTTATTAAATGCAATAAAGAAGACTGCAAAAAAAGAGAAAACTATAGTATGCTGAAAAAAAAAAAAGAGATCAAAGAGGATATCGGAAAATGGAAGAATATTGCTTGCTCCTGGAAGAATCAACCTTTTGAAATGGCCATATTCTTAGCATTGGTATACAGATTCAATGCAATCTCAATTAGAAATAAAATGTAAAGAAAAATCAATGCTTCTGTAGTAAACTTAAATGAAGTAGATTGCATGAGAGAACATGCCTAGTGATAGAGTATAGTACTGCTCACAGTAATTAAACATTCCAACTTTCCATGAACATAATAATTTATTTAATTTTCAAGGTAAATGAAACAAAATTTATTAAGGGTCTTTTTTCGATTATTTGACTATTTGTTTTTTTGTTTTCAGGATTGGAGATTGAACCCAGTCTATTGCACACTCGAGTTAAGTGTTTGGCCACTTAGAAAGAAAGATCTACATTTTTAGATCTTTCTCAATTTTTGTAAAATTTTGAGACAAGCTAGGTTCAAATCTAATCAACCTCCTGAGTAGCTACTATTACAGATGTGTGCCACCACATCCAACAGATTGGCTGATTAAAGAAAATCATTTTCCCTCATGCTAGCCTAAAATTCATGCATGTTTAGTATCATACCAGTGATTTTTATAGATATGACAACATGAATGATTGACATGAAAATCTAATACTCATTGACACTTACCTTCTTAAAGTAATGCAAGGACATTGGAAATTGTAAATACTTTAACCATATTTCTCTGGTATTGACTTATATATTAATGTCTTGAATATATTTTACATTCATGTTGGATATGCATATACATATTTTATATTATTGTTTAATACCATCAATTCTAGTTTAAATTTGCATATTTGTTAAATTTTATAGTTTTTCCTTAGATCTCTAAGCTCTCATGTGAAAGAATTGGCTATTTTTTAAAGAGCAAGAAACAGTATTTCTTTATTTCCTTTTATTATCATTAGTTTTCCAAAGCAACTTTACCAAAAAAGCCACAAATTCCTTTTCACCCCATAATATGTACTATGAACTTGCAGCTGTTGCCTTAGTCCATTGAAAGCATTAGAAATTTCTCAGATATTGTCTTTTTAAGAACTGACCCTTTCCTTTCTGTCACCTATCCTTTATAAATTTCAATAAGTTAGTCTTTTTATGGTATCTGGCCATATAAACTACATCTAATTTTTTATACTGCCTTTTCTCTTCATGTTTAATTATGAATATTTTCTTCTGGCCTGTGCTCCAGTTTCCTGTTTCTTCAGCTTCTTTTTATTCATTCAGTGTTAACTGATTTGTGGAGTTGTTACATTAGTCATTTTCCTTTTATATTCTTCACTTCTATTATTTCTATTAACATGAATTTTGAGGTGGCCAAGTGAAACTCTCAATCTTTTCTTTTATATCATGGAACACTGTAAGTGTTATGGATTTTACTATGTCAATTTTGTTTTAATTTGGGCATATTTCTATTTTATTTTTTATTTTCCTAGATTTGCTCATTTGAACTGTCACTGTGTGTATCTCTTTGTTTGATATTTGGAACCTTGTGTTTGCAGGTCTACTCTAGGATGACGCCACTCCCTTGAGGAAGAAACTGCTGCTTGTTTTAGTCAGGCACCAGGAGGCACCATGAATGTGGAATTACCATAATCCAAGTTTAGTTATTGAGGTACTGAAAAATCTGAGTTTCAACCCTTATAATATTTTTTCTCCTTACACCTTATTTTATTTATCTTCTAGTGCATAGAAACCACCCAAAATAGAGTTAAGCCACTTCTACACACTGTCTGGAACTAGTAAATAGCCCAAGAGTAAGTCCAAATGATCAGAAATGTTGTCTTGTGAGGTTGAATTTTTGAGCTTTTATCTTCCTTAAAACCTAGCCTGGTGATCGTTTGCCATCTTGATATTCACTAATGTTTTTACACAAATGTACTATTTCCTACATTGTCATGTCTTTCTAGCTGTCATAATAGAAAATATTAGACTGAACATCTTGTCTTCCAGTTTTATACTTTGATGAATTCTTCTCTTTTTCTGCAAGATGAGATTTTGTCAATGGTCTCATGCTAGGGAAATAATTTGAATCATCTCTTTGCAAGTTTTTCAGGGACAGTCACAATTCCCTGTAGAATGTGGTTATTTAACATTGATTGTCTCTTCCATAACCCAGAGATAAGTGGAAAAGTCTCATTTAATATATTTTGATGTATAACTTTCACAATTGAAATTAAAGAGTACATTGTATGGCTTCTTGTTTCTAGGCAATTTGAGTAGAAAATTATCACATTGTTTCTGATGTGTTGCTTTGTATTATGTAATATGTTTTTTGATCCATTTTTGTGTCAAATTTTAATGGTTAAAACTAAGTAAGACAACCAAAACTTTATGTGACAAATGAGAAATTAGGACAAAATATTTCTTATATATTTTAATCAGGCTTCTCTGGCTGCTAGCAGTTTAATTGTTGAGAAAATAAAATGTATAGTTTTTAAAATAATAATTTTTCTTCACAAAAGACCTTGTACCAAATAGATAAATAAAGGAATAAATAAACAGGCTAGTAGACATGTAACAATAATTAATATGTTGCATATTGTTGTCTTCATATTAGTTATTCAGAATGTAGGATATAGGCATGAAATTTTATCCAACCAATATTTTCAATGATCTAAGAGAAACTTGCTATATAACTATCTACAAGGTCTCACTATGCCCCAACTTGTACTCAGTGATCTTCCTGTCTCAGCCTCCCAACCTTTGGGATTACAGGCATATGCCATCCCACCCAGTTTGGGTAGCTAGCACAGCATACACAGAACCCAGCATAGCATGCGGTACCAGGGATCAAAACTGGGTCCTTGTGTTTGCCAAGCAGGTGTTTAGACTCCCAAGCCCTCCCAGCCTGTTTTGAAACTTCATTTTATTGTTATTTTTATTTTTTATTTTTTATTTTTTGTCTTTAAAATAAAAATAAACTTCTTTCCTCAATTTCCAGACTCCTGGAAATTGATTTTTGTCATGGCCAGAAGCTTGCAATGGCCCTGTTTTCTCCATCCTTACGTTATCTCCCCAATTCAGTCCCCTTATATGGCAAAAATGAAGGGAATTTACAGATGTAATGAAAATCCTGGTCACCTCAGGTGAAAGGGAAATAATTCTGTGTGTGTCTGATTTGACCAGCGTTCAATCCCTGTGAAAGAAAGCTTAGACTGCTGAGGTCAGGGGAAATTCCATGCTGGTCTGGAGAAGCAGCTTCTACATGGAAGAATGTCCAGGAAAGAGGATCCCAAGGGAAGCTGTGGGGTGACTTCTGGGACCTGAAGGTGGCCCAACACTACAACCCACAAGAAAAAGCTGACCTTCATTCAACAACTACAAATTACAGATTTCTGCCGCTAATTATGAGAGCATACAGGGCCTTGGAGCTCTGGCTCTCCTGAGCCTGGACTGCAGCCTCAGACTCCCACAGATGGAGATAATGAAGATAGATTCTTCAGGTTGCAAAACTTGTCATAATTATTTGCACTGCAATAGAAAATGAATAAAAACTAATATATTTTCTAATTTCTTGACAGGCTATTGATGTAGAACTTTAAGAGAAGATACAGTCCAAGGTCAAGAAGAATATGACTAGGGTAAAGGGTGAAAGTGAGCCAACTAGGAAACCTGCTCATAAATTTCCACCATTTAAGTAAGTTTATTAGGATGCAAGCAAGAGACAAGGAAATGTACTTTTCAAAGAGAATAGAAACTTCATTTCCAATTACATTGGAAAACTTCACCTTTATCAATAACTAAATAAGCTGAAATTATACTGGTTCTCAATTAAAAATACAGCAAGTTAACTGATATCCTAATAAAGTAGTGTAAGTGTCAGGAGACACTCAATTTAATTGGAAAACATTATTTTATTTACTAACATAAAAAATATAAATAACTTTGTAGAAGTAATTATAGATGATAAGAAGCTTTAGAAGGGTTAATTGTGGGTTGAAACATAAACCTTGAATTTGATTAGCTATTTTATCAATATATGACCTGTACTAGAGACTGCCTCAGACTCCCAACCTAGCCCCAGTGTGAGGGAGACTGTCTGCCCTTTCTGACCCAGCTCAAGCCTAGCATGTGTGTGAGACTGCCTCAAACACTTATGTGTTCCAAATATGATCTCAAAATGGAATCACAAACTTTGAAAAACAAAAATGAACTTGAGAATAACCATGACAGATGGAAAGTTGGAAAGGACTTATAAGGAAATGCAATCATGTTTCTGTTTCTCATCTAAATTAATTTAGAAGGTGTGTCAAGTGATTTTCTTCCCATAACAAAGAAAAAGTGTTACGGGTCTTTTCTAAGCAAGTTTCGTGGCGTGAAATGCTGTTTCTCAATTTCGCTTTATTTCTAATCAAGGTCCACTTTTTCAGAAAAAAAAAAAAAAGTATGTCTAGTGTTTATAAATCCTTAGCCAGGAAAGAAATTGATCCAAAAGATGCCAAATGGACTCCACTTCCTGACTAGCTGAACCGTGAGAGCTGGTGCCATCCATTTGTGATGGCGAGAGTCAGTGGAAGAAGCTTAAAGGACACGAAGAAATAATTTCGATCACCTGATCGAAAACATGGCTGATCTCCTGAATGTTAAACTCCCATTGCAGCTCCTCCTATACGGTAGTATTTGCTTTCCTATGGCAAGGAGGTACTTCAACTTGAGTGAGACATCAGCGCTAATTCTCTTATTGCTTCTTTCTACTCAACAAGAACCAACTTAATGTACGATATATTCCTATGAAAAAAAGCATGTTTTTTTCATAGAATATTCTCCTCCAAGCAGCTATAGCACTCTGGATTTTATAGAAATTTAAGAGGTTGGCAAAGCCAAGAGCCCTCACGTGTGTTCTGAATTGTAAAATCAGGGACTGGTGAGATAGCTCAGTGGAATAAGTGCTTGCCTGGAAAGTACAAGGTCCTGAGTTTGATTCTTGGTTACACACACACACACACATACAAAGGAATTACAAAGTCAGGCTCATAATATAAAATATACGCAAGATGTGGTAGCATTTATCAATCACAATGTCCATATTTTCATAGATGCTGGAAATAAATACAATACTTGTCACATATTTAGTCAGTTAAATTTGCATCATAATATATTGATACAATACTTATATACAGGATTGGATGCAGGGTGCAATTGCATCTAGAGTCAAGCAACAGGCTAATAAAAATGGTAGCAGGAACAGTTCTATAACCCTCCAATGACTCACATTTTCCATTATTTTTATCTTATTGTAGACATCTGATTTAAAGGTTAACAAACACTGTTCAGTGGGTTGCCTAGATAAATGTACATGGCATGAATACATGCTTCTTATACTTTCTAACAGTTTTAATACTACACATACTTTATGATTTGAGCTAAGGAATGACTTCAAGTAGGTGATGGCTCTTCACTGACTCTTTTAAGTAATATGAAATAGCACATTTTGTTAGATTTCCTCTAATTAAGTTCCTATCCACTATTAAAGCAATCTGTCAGCATTTCAACAATGTCATTAACATCTACAGCATAACTCACAGGGGCTTTGTTCTGCTTTCAAAATTAGCAGCACATACATTTATATAGAAAGCCTGAAATATAAAAACAAATTTAAGAAACCTTCAACTCTAAGCTATATAAATATTTTTAAATAGGTTATGCAGGAAATCTGACTTTACTAATAAAGAAAAGAGCACAGAATATATATATCTATATGGATATGGATTTTTTCTAATGCAGCAGCCAAGAAATATACGTCCCTGCATTACTAAATGTACTTGAGCTAATGAAAATAAATTATTAGGCAATTGATGGTAAATAGTAGTATATAAAATTAATGAATTTATATATAAATAACTATACATCTGTAGAAATATTTAATTCTTAAAAACAATATAAGTACATAATTAAAATGATAAAATTTTATTAACACATTTAGATTATAACAACCAACTTGAAATTGCTAAAATATATCTTATTTACTACTGTGCTTCACTAAGTAAGCTAAGATCCAATTGATAAGAAATGTAAAGAGAAAGTCTATGTTCATGATACTGAGTGGAATTTCTGACCCAGGAAACATTTCTCTTTCTTTTGGCTTCCACGCGAATTATATACTATGGAACAAATATGTGTTGGAAAATGAAATTTGTTTACTGCCAACCTGGTGTGCCAATAAATATACAAGCTATCATGGTTTTATTAAGTTTTTCATATTGATTAGTACCTTACAAAATAAGATGTGATGTGAATTCTAACCAGAAAGTAATTATTTGGCAGATATAATTTTCTTTTTTCTTTAGACTGACTTTTCTTGCATAGCTCTTAGCATAATCTAAAAAAATATTTAGTTAGCTTTAAGCATGTCTTTTTTTCCTCTTAGTAGAACATAATTTTTTTTCTTATTTTAAAGCTAAGAAAAATATACAATAAAAATAATGGTATAAAATTTCGAAACAAGATTATAGCAGAGGGCTATAAGAGATAGCTTGGTAGAATAAACACTTGCCTGGCAAATGTAAGGACCTGAGTTCAATCCTTGGTACCCCCCCCCACACACAAGTATATATATTTGTATCCGGGCTACCAGGCTACCTGCCCCAGGTAGGATATAGCACTTAAACCCAAAATCCCTGCATTGAACCGTGAAATAACCAAAAACTCCAGAAGCTGACCCCTTCACTACATGAGGTTTTGTTGGGACTCTAGACACAAGCCAGAATACCTTTATATCTGAGTATTCTATTGTATAAAAATACAACATCTTTTTTATCCATTCCTTGATTGATGGGCATTTGAGTTGTTTCCAAGACTTTGCTAAAGTATAAACTACTTAGCCAATATTCATATTCTGAAATTCTTTAAGACTCTTGCTGAACATTACCTCAGAATTAGAAAATAAATAAATGTCATGTTATATGCAACATTCCCTAACTTAACTCATTTTCTGTGTGTAAAGGGTTCTTCCTCCCTTGTAACTCTCATTTCTATAAACTTTCCAGCCAGCTGTTGTCTCAAGGAGAATATCAGGCCATCACACTTAATTTGTATTCCTCAGTCACAAATCCATCCAAAGCTCTCCTCAATTAAAAACTCTAACATTTTTCAATCTTGATTTCTCTTCTCTAACTCCTCTGCCACTACCTCTTGCTAGACCATCTTTTCTTTGACTTGCATTCCAAACTTTAGAGTTGTTCAATACCTTTTCCAACACTCAGTGTAATATTTGAGATCTATTTTCTAAATCTAAATTCATGATCATCTGTGGTAATGGTTATCTCTTTTTGGGACGATTCACTTTAGTGAGAGGGTGTTTCTCAATTTTCTCCACAATTACCTTCTTTATCTGTCATATTTTTCTTAGGGCTCTGTCTTTTTTCTGATCATTCTCATCAGCAGTTACTCAAAATGTGTTAGTGACAGAACCAAAATTCTTCATGTTGCTTAAAAAAACCAAGACATTAAATATACTACATTAAATTATGACTACCTTAGTGTTTTTATTTTGCTGCTGTAACAGGACACAAAAGACCGAGTAATTTACAAAGAAAATGAATCAATTTCCTAACATTCTCAGGGCTGGGAAGTTCACGAGCATGGCACCAGCATCTTCTGACACTCTGCACAGCACATCATCCTATGGTGGAAGGCAGAAAACAACAGAAAGCAAGAGAGGAGTCAACTCATTTTTTAACAAATCCACTCTCGTAAGAACTAATTTTCTCCTGCAATAACAGCAGCAATCCACTTTGAGAAGATGAGCTCTTATGGCCAAATTACTTCTTATGGAGCTTCATCTGCATACAGCACTGTATTTCCAATAGAGGAACTCTGAACACATTAAAAATACAGAAAGTGGCCCAAAAGATTTAAATTTGGAAATCAACTGCTATATAAACGACTGCTTCCAGATGTGCCCTGAAGCATCATATGCTCAGGGGTCTAGCTTTCCAGAGGTGGCTAGATCTAGGATGTGCAAATTTGTATTAAGGCTGTGTAATATCTGGATTAGACCCTAATCAGATTAGTGTAATTTAGGGTGTGGTCAAATGGGTTTACTGAAGAGGGAAGCCCAGCTTGAGTTTGGGTGGCACCAATCAATAAGAGCATAGCATATATGAAATACAAAGGAAGAGAAAGAAGACAGGCTCACTGCTGTCTTCTGCTCACTGTGTCCCCTGCCAGGGACTGTTTCTCCTCTGTGGTGCTCTTCCGTCATTCTGTCCTACCTTGGAACCAGCTGACTATGGACTAAAATCTCTGCCAACTGTAGGCTAAAATAAACCTTTCTTCTTTAACCTACAAAAGTAAAGTGCATTTTTCCAGCAATAGGAAAGTGACCAAGACAGAAATAGACAAATTTCTTATTTCATATACAAAATAATAGCAACCAAGATCAAATTTGTCTTTTTTTCTTCAGTGAAATGGGGACCTGCAGGTTAGTGCTTTTGTTTAAGCACCTACTCAGGCAAAACCAGTCAGGCACAGGGGACCACAGTTTAACCTCCAGCTCCACTGTCTCACCAGACAAGCTCTTAAGGCAGCCTGAGCCAGCCCCCACTCTGCCCACAAAATTCTTTGTCTTCAGTGAAAATGGCAAAGACACAGTGAATTTCTGGAAAGCCTTTTCTATAAAAGGCAAATGGACTTCAAAGCAAGTGAAGTCAATTACTTCACTTCATCCTCCCTCCCCAATATTTTTTTCCTTAGAATAAGCACCTTCACAAAGAGAAAGTGTCACAATGTTGAATTATTATAGGGTGCCAACATGTTAACTGTTGTTCATGTTTTCCTGTTACATCTAGACTGTCGAAATCATGTAAGAGAAGTGAATACACCTTGAATTTCTCCCATTGTTGCAGAAAGACAGTACATGCCAGCAGACCCATTACCATAAGAGTCCAAATATAAACAAATATCCAGCTCATTCACTCAATTAAGATACATTTTCTAATCTTTAAGTTGGTACAAGCCAGTGGATCATTTTGGACCATATGATTTTCTATGCTTCATCAGGGGACAGGACCAACATAAAGATAACTAAACATAAGACATATTGTGAACATCATGCTATTACATAAAATTAAACTGGAGACTTTTGGATCTTAACATGGTGGTGATAAAATAACATAGGCTTAAAAACATAAGATCCTAGTCTAAACTATGAATTAGCTGGGCGTGGTGGCGCACGCCTGTAATCCCAGAACTCAGGAGGGTTTCTTTCACTGGGTAAGCACAAATAGCAATCACTAATGCTACACATTACATACCTACGTATGCTGTAAATAACTGTTGCAACGCAACAATCTTATGAGGCAGGAATTATAATCTTCATTTGTTGATCAGAGACAAGAATCATAGAAAAGATATTAGCACTCATTCATTAGTAAGCAAGAGATCCATGGTGTATACCAACATTTTTTTGACTTGAATATTAATGCACTTTATTTTGCATTCCATAGGTCACTATGAGAAATAAGACAATTGTGAAAACATTCCATAAACTTTCAAAGTGATGTGTACATCACTATTTTATCATAATAAGCCAATTAATCGATTAAGTTCTAATGTTTTTTTCATGACTTATTAAAAACTTGCCTATGTTACTAATCTAGAGAAGTGTAAACCTTCCTTTCATATTTCTCTTAGCTGAGTGAGGAAATGGAGCACTATTCTCTTTGTCTGTATTGTAATAACTCACTGAATACCAAACTACACTCTCACCACCTAGATTTGTTTCCATCACCATGCACATAAGAAATCTAAAGACCATAGAAACAAGCGACATAGTAAGTTTTAGGTTTTCTACTACAGAATAGGGTAGAATGAAAACTCATCAGTTTAATTCAAGAGAGAAGTTCCTTCCACTCTGCCATATTGCCGTATGAGATAAGACAGAAAGCATCTCCATTACAGTCTAGATGAAACTCACCCTAGCATGTTTGACATTTATTACAAATAAGCATTTAAAGAAAGTATACACCTGTTCCATAAAACAATATCCTTATCAGAGGTCAAATTGTAGGTCTTCTCCTCAATTATAATGTTTTGGGAAATGTGATCAGTTATCCTCCATTAGAGTAATCAAATTAGAATCTAAAACATTTTTAATGGCTAGGAGAAAAACTACAGGAAGCAGAATTTACTTACAAATCCATCTAAAAAGCAAGCGATAGAACACATCCTAGATCATATGATACTTTGCTAATCTACCATCAAAGATTTAGTTATCTGAAAATTAAAGCTTATATTTAGAAACTAGGTCCACTCTTATTTTTCAGTGTATTTGAATTCAAGAAATAAAATTAAGTACAGATATTTTTCTCCTGTTAACAAAACACCCAGATAGATTTGTCTTGACTAGCTTAATAACTTTGAAACTAATCTATGGTTTTATGTTTTTATACTATTTTTTTTTTAATCTATGGTTTTAAAATGATCCTCCAGCATCAACTTTTACTAAAGTTTTTCTTAGAATTGGGGTTACATCTGGAAATTGGCAAAATTGTTCACTATTGATCATACAAATATATGTATATAATAAGATGTTATATAAGATGTGTTTTTTTCAGTGCTGAACCTAGGGCCTTGTGCATGCTTCATTGGAAGCTCTGAGATACACCCCTAGCCTTCAACAATAATTTTCGGCAGTTGCTACGAGGTAAGTCCTCTAACTGAATTAAACTAGAAGTGTATGCTATGGACACGGTTATTAACATTTAGAGATTTACTCACCATTTAGCCATGGGGCTTGGGTTGGGAAAACAAGAATATTAAACAAACAACAACATTATGCAATGAATATTTTTGTACAAGTAGTACAACATTACTATTTATCACTTAGTGAGGGATATAACTTAGTCTAAGGAGTTAATGAAACTTTTTGGACATAAGAACATGTGAGTAAAGAGAAAAAGATGATTACAGTGAGGTTAGCAGCAGGAAGGAAAACTGACACAGAGTAGGAGGAACTCCAGGGACAGTACCAGTTCCCACATGGTCAGCTTTTCCATATCAGCCCAGGGAGATATCATTTATTAGGCACTCTCATTTGAGGAATAATCAATACATCCTGTGGCTTTCAGGAGAATTACCATTATGTGTGCAAAAGTCATGCTTAGATGGTATACTAAACCCTTCTTCAAAGCAGATGCCTTGATTTGTAATGTATACTCTTCATAGCAGGCTTAGGCATAACTATCAATATGAAGCAATTTATGATCACCTTTATTTAGACATCATGTTCTATTGATTGGTATGTCAACTTCTTAATAGTGCTAAGCATATGGATAATGCAAATAATTATTTTTCTTGCAAGCTGAATTAAGACTCTCCATATTGATTTGATTAAAATTTTAATGATATTTGAAATGTATCACTTAAATAAAGTACCCTAATTTTTATCCAGTTTAGAGTTATTAGATGTAAGAGTAATTGTAACTTCCATTCTTCTATTCTACATACAAATCTCACTAAAGAAATCGAAGTCCATATACATACATGTTTCTACCATACTATCATCTACTATTTCATTAATTTCATAGTCAACATCATACATAAGAACAGCTCCTTGTTCAATATTTGAATTATACTTAGGGTCTTTCTTGCCCATTAGCTATTAAGAACTAATGCATCATAAGTTCTAATTTTTCTATCATGAGATTATCTATTATCACCAGCCTTCAATATTACTGG
>PVJA010020247.1:0-37196 GCA_004027025.1 Myocastor coypus | reverse complement strand
TATGCAATATGTCAACTTTCAAAGAAAAAAAGGGGGAAAAGAAAAAAAAAAAAAGTAATGTGGATTTAGAAAGGTTAATGTTTAGTTGTTTGATCAATCTTATATACCTATATGTATTAATCTAAACTGATCCGATGATGAAAATATGTAATATAACCATTGTTAAATTTAAACAATAAAAGAATTGAAAAAAAAAAATGATTTCCCTCCAAGGGACCTACTGCACAATTTTTGCGACTTATGACAATTTATATCTTGAAACCAGGCATAGAGGTATATACCTGTAATCCCAGTGTTGAAGAGGCTGAGAGAGGAGGATAACTATGAATCTGAGCTGCGTAGTATGACCCTGTACTCAATAAATAAATAAATAAATAAATAATTTATTTATTTATTTATTTATATTTTAATAAAATGTATTTATATCCCTAATTTGTCTTGTCTGAATAACCTATCAATGGACATTTATACTAAACAAAGTAAATATTTTAATGTATATGAAGTACTACAATATTAATGTAATATAAATCTACATATTTCAGTGGGGATACTAGTCATTGGCTGCTACCCATTAAACCTACAAAGACGTACTTATGTTTCATTCTATACAATTCGGTGATTGAATTTTTGATGAGAAACGAAATAAAATTTTGGAATAATTTTTGTTTATTTGAAACTCTTTCAGCCTGGAGATTATTAGCATAGAGAATTTTCATTCTTCCTTCAGGGTTGATTAATTTTCTGGCCTCTAAGAATATTCACTTAAAATTTCCCATTCCTATATTATTTTTTTAAATTAGATCGATTTATATACTAAAGTATCCCAATGTACTTAATTTTTATTCTAGTTGGTATAAGTAGTGGATAACAGCGGACCTTGGGCCAGGCAGATAGCTCATTGGTGTGAGGACAACCTTGGCAAGCACAAGGTCCTGGGGGGCGTCCCTGGTACAAAAAAAA
This sequence comes from Myocastor coypus, assembly GCA_004027025.1. Classification (NCBI taxonomy): domain Eukaryota; kingdom Metazoa; phylum Chordata; class Mammalia; order Rodentia; family Myocastoridae; genus Myocastor; species Myocastor coypus. The sequence goes on along the minus strand of PVJA010020247.1, from coordinate 36,236 downwards.
AAAAAAAAAAAAAAATTGGACTTCACTCTGTGTGTGTGTGTGTATGTGTGTGTGTGTGTGTGTGTGTGTGCGTGTGCGTGTGTACACTTGTGCACTCATATGCACATCAGTATAAACCCTCAAAGCATGTAAAATATGCATTTTGTTTCATTGTTTGGATTTGTCCTGAAAGAAATATTTAGATTTTAGCATTAAATCCATCAACCTTGCGGGTTTTACTAGCAACGTTGCCCAGCCTCTCATGTGCAGTAGTCCTCTAAATAAAGATCTCAAAATCCTTGGTTTGTACCACGTAGATCCATTTATTCCATTCATTAGCAGAACAGCATATAACGCAGGCCAAATTAACAAAATGCAAAGAATGTCAACCCAGCAGGAACTCTGGAACATGAAACGGCTTTCTGGCGCGGGTGTTCTTGGGAGGGCTGCTCTGGCCCTCCCGCATAGGCTCCAGTAGTTATAATTATGTGCCTGGCTCTCTGGCCTAATCTTAGGGTATTCCTATAGAGGGGGATAAAAAGATAAAAAATAAACCTCTCATGTGGATGGCTCTTTTCTTTGTTTCTTTTAGCATTTTTCCTGTGGGCTTGATTTATTATTAGATTAAAGTTTCCTATAGGGAGATCTTGAAATGCTACCTCTTCTTTCTTATGCTTTAGAAAATGCTTGTTTTTGAAGAGGTGAAGAGTCCTCATTACTTTGATTTATATAGTCATATATTTATTACAAGGGCTATTCTTTTTAAACAAAGCCTCACATGTATCAGACCATGTAAAACTATATGATTAATAATATTATATGTCACGCTATGTATTTATTTCAGAAATATTTTTCTAAAATTCACTCTGTCTACAACTTTTATCTTTCACATTTCAATATTTGTCCACAATTTTAATATGTTATATAATTATTTTAAATAAAGTTAATGGGATAAATAATATTATATAACTGTAACATGTTAATTTTAAATCACACATTCAAATCCATGAAATTTTTATTAGATTTCTACACACAAACAAGAGGTTATCATGTGTTTCTCTTACTGTTTGTCCTAAAATTTCCGTTTGTGCTATGTTGTTATAAAGCATATTATGTTGGGGTTCCGGGGAGATAGCTCTATGGCACAAGTGCCTGCCTGGCAAGTGCAAGGTCATGAGTGTGAACACTGGTCCCATTAAAAAAAAAAAAAAAGAAAAGAAAGGATATTATAATGTGTTTGCACTTAGAAAAGTGAAAGCTTAGGGCCTGCTTCTGCTTCAGGGCTGACAATTTAATAATGTTATTGTAGCAAACTTTTAGTTAATACCTCAATGAATTCAGTCAACTCCACCAGCTCAGTCTGTATGGCTCCTCCTTTCCTGAATTCATTCATTCATTCATTCAGTCAGTCAGTCAGTCAGTCAGTCAGTCAGTCATTGGTTGAAGGATTATATTATCAATTCCTTGTTAAAAGATACATGAAGGCTTTTTCATCCTTACACTTGACATCATTTGGCTCTCACCCTTTATGCCTGGGTTAAAAAAGGAGAGAAATTACTTGGTAAAACATTCTTACTCCCCTAAAATATTTATATAAGGTGTTCTGATATGTTGTGCTATATGGCACTAAACATTTGGATAACTTCTACATTTTTCCTATTGAGCTCTTTGGAAGTTTTTTCCATAAATTCCTTTTTCCTTACTAGTATTAAATAACTTTAGCATACTGAGTCTTGATTCCTTTGTACTGAAGATATTACAGCTCATTCACCTCAAAAATCATTTCACAAAGGCGTTGTCATTATTTTGTGTTCTGTTTGTTCTGTAGTCTTTTATAACCATTGTAGTTTCTGATTGACTTACCACCTCCGTCAGTGTTTTTTCTATCCTTTTAAATATTATTTCATGTGAATTATCGTGCTAATATTTAGTTGTGTTCATTTTGCTGCATCAAATAGTATTTTTGGTCTGCATTGGTTTGTCTCCTTTCTATGTCCTTCTTAAATTGTGCTGCTACTATTTCTGTGGTTATTTATTTATTTATTTATTTATTCATTTATTTATTTAGGGTTTTGGTGGTGCCGAGGATTGAACTCAGGACCCTGTACTTGCCAGCAAACACTTATTCTACTGAGCTATCTCCCCAGGCCCCTCTTAAGATACTTTTATTGTGCCTTCATCCCTAAACTCTTGTCCCTCTTTGATCTGTAAAACTGAAAGTAAACTTCACCGACAATTTACTTGACGATATAGACTTTTCTTTACAACTCTGTATCTCCTGTTCCCTTGAATAAGCCCTTGCATGGAACATATTTTTTTTTATTACTTATGCCCCTTTCCTACCTTTCCCCTTATGTTCTTCACTGTGTATAGTTCATTGCTTTGCGGTTGGTTAACATCTAGTGCATACTTCACTGTACAGCAGGTGACAATGTACACGTGTGAGGGGGCAAAAGGAAGAGCGACCCATGTGGCAACGCCGCCAAGAGCCTGACAGCTTGTGCAAGCCACCCCACCCATGGGCCAGAGAAGCACCCAGAACACAGAGTCACATAGAGCCTGTTGAGCGCCTGCTCCCCTGACTGCTGGCCCGGCAGCTCTGCCACTGCTGCCCTTGCCAGTCTAGCTACTAGACTGGGTACCAGTTACCGGCAAAGTGGCATTTGCCAGGACAAAAATAACATGAAGAAAATGACCTGATTCCCCTGGTCTTTTTACCTCCTGTTGGAAGATCGTCATGGAAACCCAACAGACAAGCGAGTCTGAAATGTGATTTACAAGTTTTCAGCCCTGCGAGAGACAAGAGAGACCGTGGAAGTGGCAAGTATGGCTGAGATCCAAAAAACCAAAGTAGTGGCAAATACGTGATCCAGGCACTTGTTTACTTAAGGTGAGTGCATGTTTCTAACATGATGAGAAGGCACAAGTGAGCATGTGTGGCAACTCTGATCCCAGATCTCACAATTCTGCTTGAAGATCTTCACACCACAGTACTGGTCCTTGCTTTTTACTTCTTCTATGCTTTCTCATTGCCTCTTTTTCCTCTGAAGAGGCCGGTGTATCTCCGCTGGAACCACGGACATTACAAACACTTTTTGCTGAAATTTGATGCTCCCTGCTCTTTCTGTAGCATGCCAAGGGTCAGGAAAACTATTGCTCACCAAATACCTGCAACCCCCACGGTCCTTTCCATGAGGATGGAAGCTCTGCACCTCTTACTGGATTGTGAGCAGGAAGGCTATGTGTCACTTTCTCCATGGGACTCACTCCACATGGAAAAAAAATGGCACTGAAAGGAATTCTCTGAAGTGTATCAAAGGAAAATAAAAAGCTCAATAATTCACTCATAATTCTGGGGCTTCCAGTGTTAAATGTAGGGACTATTCAGAGACAGTGAAAATGACATGCTAGATCCATGTGTGTATTCTCTCCTCTAGGGATTTTGTGTTTGTTTGTTTTTTTATTTTTATTTTTATTTTTTTCTTTTTGAGACAGGGTCTCACTGTGCAGTTCAGGCTGGCCTTGAGCTCACTTTTGTAGCCCAGGCTGGTCTCGAACTCACAGCGATCCTCCTGCCTCAGCCTCCCGAGTGCAGAGATTACAGGCGTGCGCCACCACGCCCGGCTATTTGTTTGTTTGTGAACTGTTATTGGTTTTATGGAGACAGTTTTCATGTATTTTTCAGGACTCTCATATCCTCAGACTGTATTTTAATAATACATACACCTTATGTAGATTTTTATTACAGATAATCTTAGGGAAATAGTTTTCTTGTAGGTTCAAGAAAAAAATTCTGTACACTGCTAGAATCTCCCTTCATTCACATTCAAGTTTAATGATGCAACTGTGCTGTCCCTGGTGGGTTTGGGCATTGGTGCTACCTGCACTGTCACTGAAGGTATCTTCTCCATTGCTGTCCTGTTTGTTTTCACAAAGATTTTAAGTGACTACAAAATACAGTTTTCCCCTACCATTTATAACTCTCCCCTGCAGTTCGGTATTAAACATGACATAACATGCACAATGGTTCATATCTATCTCCACACCTTTCCTGGATGAAATCTTAGACCTACCCAGCCCTGAAATAAACCCGCACCCAAAATAGACTAAATAAACATGCAAATATCATTCAACCAAAAATACGGATGAAATCATGCATAAAAGCAGGATTGGAAGTTATTCGAGCTAGAAAATAAAACATATTTATATATTTTTCCAGTCTTAGCAGCATTCAAATACAGCCAAGGACCTGGGTAAGAGTTGTCTGAACTGCTTTCCTTCTAGACAAAGTAGATCCGTTTAATCATGAAATTGTAAAAATATTACTGAAATAAGAACACATAAAATATAAAGTAGATGAGAAATAATCACTGAGAAAAGTAGAGAAATCCTCCCACTGCCATGTCTAAGCAGTGGGCAAATCTACCAGGGGATGCAGTTCATCCCTGTTTATCTTGGTTAAATAAGAGCCTGGCTCATGTACAAAGTGTAACCAGGACTTGGGCCATCTGTGTAAGATGCAGGCTATCAGTTTTATTACTTGAGACCTTTATTTAGGAGTCAAATTCAGAGTCTCAAACCAAAGCCTGCATTGTTTCTGTAGAAAATTTTTAAAAATCATCATTTTAGAACACATTCAAATGCATACACTCAAATGTACATTTCCTAGCAAAAGCATACTACTATTTGTTGAAATAATTACTAGTTCAAGATGGGTGGTCTTAAGCTTTTTATGTAAAAGTTCCAAGCAACTCTGATTCTGTACATCAAATAACGTTTGGTGTGGGTATATACACACATATATGGATAACTAATTAACATTATATATGAAGCCACAATGGCATGCATTCCTCTGTAATGAAAGGCACAATTCACTGTTTTAAAAAGGAACAAAAATAAACAAACATAATAAAGACATTTACCCCCTAGTTTAACTTCTTTGTATAATTTGACTAAGGTCCAAGACTGCTTTTGTTCTGTCCCTTAATGCCCATGGGCTTCTTCAATAAACTTAATAATAGTTTTTGAAAATGTGAGTACAATCCTTTGTGATAATAAATAATGCAGGAAAGTATCAAGTTGAGTTTGTGCTGTTGTATTCATGAACAGATCAATATTTCCAAACATTTGTTGATTTCACAAATTAACCTCTAAGAATTACCAAGGTGCATTTAAATTGACAATATCAGCTTAAGTGAGAGGAATAGAGAAGAGATAGTAAGATGCATCATTTCCAGATATGTTGAGAGATAATCTTCCTCCAAGTTTTGATCTTTCAAATGTCTAGAAGAAAGTCTAGAAAATTCAATTCGAGAGTGTTTCAACTTTTATCAATAGAACATGTTTCTTGATTAGTTTTTGATAGATTTCTAGGAGCCTAGAATATATGAACATAGCAATATATAAAGCAAAACAATGAAATCTTAGACCTATTAATTTTTTTTTTTCTGGACCACTTAATTTTCCTAGAACCTGATAACATCTGAGCCTGAGCCCGTGCCACAAATCTGTAGATCATGCCTGCATACAATGAACTGGCCTCCACTTACTGATTTGTTTATTTAATGACAGCCCATTGTCCTTTCTAGCAAATGAAATACAGTGCATCAGAAAAACATTTGTTGAGTGTAGTGAGGCACTCTGGACATTAGTCACTTTGCAGTAACTCATGGAATAGGAGAAAATGGATAGAATCACATTCTCAGATCATTAGTGGTGAAAGGAACCTTACAGATTTTGGGTCTCACTAATTTATTTTATATAAAAGGAAATTGAAACATTAAAAAAGTGGCTTGTCGAGATTTGCACTAGTACTTATAAACTGGAGCAGGACCAGAGCTCCAGGTTTGAACTTCACATCCAATAATTCTTCTTCCAGCTGGTGAACACAGCAAGAGAAAGAAAGTCACTATTGCAATCTTTGGTTTTTGTAGTCACATAAAGATAAGATTACAGTTTCTTCAGCATTTTAGAGAACAAACTTCCAAGATCAAAATTAACACAAAAAGGAAGCAGACTTGTTAATTTTCAGTTTTGAAGACATGATACATATTATAAAGAATATATTTCCATCTAGTTACAATTCAGGTTTGTGTATAAATAGTATTTATCCCTCAGTCTCTTCCGTTCATCGTGGCTTACAAGATTATACATCAAAATAACAATAAAGAAAATGTAACTATTTAAATGATTTTAAACTCTTTTGAATATATAAACACATGATACACTTTCGTTTTTTGGCTTGAACAATAGATATATTATATAGATACTTTGTCAACCTAACTACCTCTACAGGTTATTTAGATGAATTCAAAAGGTAACATTTATTCCATTAATATGAAAAGTAAGGCTTAACTTTGCACTTTATTGTTATATGCATGGGGGTACAGTGGACATCACAGAGAATGAGAGTCTAATATCTATAACTATAATCCACATGTCCTACTTCCTCAACTTTGGATACAACGTAATCTCTGATTTCTTAGAATATTATAATTAAAAGAGCTCAGACACCATCCTAGATTCCTATTCCTCTCATTCCTGTAATGCCATCAGCAATCACCAGCAAATGCTTGCATAGTCCTGATTGCTGTCACTATGTAAATACAAGCAAATAAAAACACAAAATGACAATAAAAACATAAAATGCATTCACCAGAGGAGCCCACATACACTCACATTAATGTTGCTTGCACACAGCACTGCTGCTGGAATCAAGAGCTGTAGGTTTCCTCACACCCTTGTCCACTGTCTGGGCACAATTGTACAAGAATCTCTGTTACAGCCATTCTCCTCACTGGAAGACGTGATGTCACCTGGACCTAATTCATCACCCAAGCTAACAGCACTATAAAGCCCTCTTCTACCACAAAATAAAATCCCAAAACACAAATTCATAGAGTGACTGAAGATCATGCCATGGCCATAATCTTCAACAGAAATTTCTCAGCGAGCGCTCCTCAGACACACAGGTGGCCGAGCTTCTGATGCTAGAACTCTTATAACTTGAATTTTTCCCCCAACTTGTAGACTTATGCTGCTGACATAAGGGCACTTAACTGTTTCCTTAATATATCTTCAAAGTCAAGGTGATGGGAGAAGGTGGGGCTTAATTCTAAGCGCTTAACATTCTTGCATGTAGCATTTCCTCATAAAAGTTGACCTGTGGAGTGAAACACTCACCATCAGCCAGGTACTGCCTGCCTTCCTCTCTCTCTCTCTCTCTCTCTCTCTCTCTCTCTCTCTCTCTCTCACACACACACACTCCTTACTCTTTCTTCTTCTATCCACTTCAAATGTGCCATTTTATGCTTGTCTTTTCTCCCTGATAGCATGTTTTCTCTTCTTTCCTACGGAGTCATTCACAACAGTATATGAATACAGTGTTTCAGTTAATTCCTCTACTCTATTTCCTTCACCATTTATATATCAACTTTCCTGTTCTTCATGGAAAAAGAATTGTGGATTCAAGAACTTTAGTCTTTTCTATGGTGCTTTAATGTCTACATCACTCTAGACTTAAGTGTTGTTTCTATAATTAAAGGCAATTTTTGTATTTCTTTTAATAGGAAAATATGTGCCACCTAATTTATCAGGTTCTGGGCTATAAAAACAACAAAAAGTATTTCATGGAGGCCCTGGAGATAGCTTAGCAGTGTAAGTGCCTATCTGACAAGCTCAAGGTTCTGAGTTAGATCCCTAGTAGCAAAAACAAACAAACAAATAAATACATAAATATTTCATCAAATAACTTATCCCACATACACTTACAAAACTCATTTTAGAAAAACAGCAAGAGTTTACAAGTATGCTTATTGAGATAACGTCTGGTGCTTGATTCGAGATAAAATGGACAAGAGATGGTGGCATTCTTACCCTTACCACCTCACCACTAACCCCCAAGTCTACTTTTTACTTTCTTCCCCGACACATTTCACTTAGAACCCAGTGTAGGTTTGCTTTTACAATTTCCCTTGAGAGTACAAAGATGGAAAGAGATAGCTGAAAGATCTCAGCAATCTCATCACCAGACAATTCTAGACACGTAAATGTGCCACACTAGTTACATATTGTGATGGGTTGCCAGCTCTTTACACCAAGTCACACTCAACTAGCTTGGTGCTGAGCATGCGAGATCCACCTGAAGATTGTTGCCAGCAGCATAGGAGGCAAAACTAGAGAAGCTATTGGAGGAGTTGCTTGAGAAGCTGGAGAAGCTATTGGAGCTACTGGAAGCTTCTGGCTTTCCTAGGCTATTCTCCTGGGCGACCTTATGCTGGCTTTCCTGGTCAACTTGGACTGTTCTTGTGGGAACAAGAGATTGGTACCTCACTGTTGACGAGAATTGCCATGGTTCACTTTATCAACTCTCATCCTCATCTTGAGCGTCACTTACAAGCTCCGGAGGGGAAAATGATTGTTATGGCTGCATCTAGCCCACAGAGCCTTATGCAGTCATGAGGTGGTTTCTCAAGTTTGTGATTGATTACTGTGGGTGTGGAAGCTGCATCTGCCCTGGGGCATGTAATTCGTGTTTCATTGTAAGGAGGGTAGAGAGGCTGGCTTCTGAAGCTGCTGCTATGCCTCCCTATGCTCTCTTGCCCTTTGCTGCCTCCATGAACTGCTGCCCTCTGCTCTACCTTGGACACAGCTGACTATGGACCAAAACCTCCAGTAACTGTGAGCTAAATAAAACTTTCTTTTCCTCATTTTGAGTGCCCAGTATTTGTCCCAGAAACAAGAGAAGAGTAACTGTGACAATAGTGCACATCTCCTGTTAGAGATGTTTGTTGTTTTGGCTTTCCTGATGGGAACTCAGTTTCAGAGAAGCTCAGGACCTTACTGTGGCTGAATGTGGCTGTGGGCTCTAGGGCTCTCTACCTTGGCTTATGAGAGATATTGTTATGGACTGTTTGTTTTCAGCTGGACTCATGCAGGACACTGGGACCAAGGCCCTCAACTGGATTCTTTGGCCTTTGGTATATGGACACATTTCCTGTACTCATGTGCATGAATCTTTGGGTGATTCATTATAATATAATCTTATAAAATGTGCCCTATATTTCATTGTTCCCTTGCAAAACCCCAAGCCATGACATTCACAAAGCATCCCATGAGCAAGGAGATATTTGCTTGGATGGTGGTGTTTGACCAGTAGAAAAGATAGCAGCGTTAGCAAATACAAAGTGAATGGCCAGTCTGACACAAAATATGCAGGCTAATGTTTACTCTACTTGAAGGATAAAGCCTGGAGAAGGAAGAGCCAAATAAATTTAGAAAGAAAAATATGAACCACGTCTTCCCAGCTTTCTAGACTCCGAACGTTTGAATTTTAGTCCATAGACCAGTCATTCATAAATGAAGAAAGACTCTAGGGAAAAAACAGCAGAGTCACATCGTAACCTTTTTCCAAATACACATGGTTACCATATGTGTTTTGAAAAATGTCTCAGATGATGGATACAGAATCTCCTCCTTTCCAACTGATTTGAAAAATCACTGCTATGGATTACCAGCAGCCATTGAAGAATTCTGAGCAAGGAAATAGCTAAAGAGATTTGCCTAATATCCAGATGTGGATGGTTTCCATGGACACGGGGGACCTTCCTTAGCCACTGCACACCTTGGAATTGTAGCTCCCATTGTGTGTAGACCCAGTCCCACCATATATTCAAAAAAAAAAAATCCAAGTACTCTGTAGAAAATTTCACAGGGTAGTAAAAAAATAATTTTCTTCTTTAGTGGAAATTTCATGAACATTCCACCTTAGCTAACTCTACTCCTCTGCAGAGCTGTTTTCTCATTCTTCCAAATAATTACCCGCATTTCAAAAAATAAACTACTATACCTTCATGAGCAATTTCATTTCTTATACCTAACTTGAACACATTCCTTTGAAAAACAAATTGCCAGCAGCTGGACGATATTCTTCTTAACCTGCTCTCCTTCTATGTCTCTCTTCCCTATTTGAGTCATTTACTCACTTACTCAAACCTCTTAAAATCAGGAGCCAGAAATGGCAGAATGTTTCTTTATTTGGCATAATTACTCTTTTATTCATTTTCTAAATACAGCCTTGACGATTACCTTAACTCATAGCTGCTAGTGTAATTGTCTTCCTGTCACTCTCCAAGTTATAAAAGTGTCTTACTAATGGTGAAAGATAATTATAAAAATACACAATTAACATTTTTCAAAGGTAAAAGCACTGTACTGTATGCTTCTGGAAAAGCTTTTTCTAAGGAATGGCTTTCGTTATTATATACATTTTTCTTAATGAAGCCGTTGAGGCTTCTCAGCTTTAACAGCTCCTCTACCTCCAGGCTAGAGGCAGGAAGTGTAGGGAAACATCATCTTTGCCCTGTGTGCATGTCACACAAATAATAGACTTCCCCTCTACAGCTAGGCTCTCCATCACTTAAAAAAATGGACTCCTTCCTACATGTGAGAAGATTCACCAAGCTACAGAAGCGAATTTCATTTTCATTATTCTTATAATTAATCCACATCTCCGGTGTATGATCACTTTGCAAACACCCCAAGTGGCAGTGCCACCCAGCTGTGTGTTCCTGCCACCCTGCCTTCTCCTTCTGCCTGGTTTCAAATGTCACCCTGCCATTTTTCAAAGCTAATTTGGTGAGCTTTAGAGTCAGACAGACAGAAACTGCGTTTACTGCAAACTGCTTCCTGGTGAAACTGCTTGGCACTCTGTCGATAAAAGATCACAGCGCGTGACATCAAATTCCTCCCTTCCCAAAGCTGAAGTTCCACTTGGGAATGTTTTCCTAAGAAATGTATCAATCTGGAGAATTTCACATAGATATATTTTATTTGTTTACGTCACAGATTTAAATAATAGAGCAAAAAATTCTTAAGACAACTCGTACTTTTTAAAAATTCCCTCACAGATAGAACATTCCAGGGGTTGTTCGATTGGTTTATCTTATCCAAATCTGTCTGAAGATTGCCACTTTGGATAATAACAAATGGCTCAGAAAACTTGATGATTCAAAAGTAAATTTATTCTTGCTAATTATCTTGTTACTGTTGCTAAAATGCCATGGAATGAAAATCTAAGGGGAAAAGAAAAAAAAAGTAATGTTGATTGAATGTGTTAATGTTTAATTGTTTGATCAATCTTATATACCTATATGTATTAATCTAAACTGATCTGATGATGAAAATATGTAATATAACCATTGTTAAATTTAAACAATAAAAATATTTTTAAAAGCATAAAAGAAGCAAAGGAAAGCATTAAAAGAGAAAAACTAAAAATTTTCACTAGAACAACTTAGGCTCAACTGTACACCTATTCTCTCTACTTCAGCATGTAAGTATGAAGAGAGTTGAGTGGGTTTACTTGAAATCACTGTAAAGCAAAACCCTAATGGGGCATGTAAATTGCTTTATTAAGTACTATAAACTTTTATCTGTGGAATATATAATATTATATGTATGATTTCCAGATTTAGAAAATGAAAACTCAGGAAACCAGTTAAATTTTAATTTTGGATAAACAGTGTAGGGTCTGTGGTATAAGTACACACCAGGAAACATTTGCGGTGGACTCATATGAAAAAATAATTCGTTATCACCTGTGCTTTATCTGGCAAGTCTAAGAGCAGGCCAGCCAGAAGAGTAAAGTGTTTTAGAGAAAAATAATTGGACAAATGAAAACCGTATGCGACTTTGATGTTTCCTGAGTCCCTTATAAATTAAGAAGCCATTCTGCTCAGATCCTTTCCAAAGGTGTTTGTGATTAATTTTCAAAAGTTTGGACCTGGGAATCCAACTGTTTCCATGGTTCATGGATTTTGAGCAAATGGGACACAACAGGTTTCTGTACCTGTTTTAAAGTGAAAACACTAACGCAGAAAACCCGGCAGGCCTGGCAGCCTTCTTCACTCTGCTGTGCTTGGTGACAGCTCGCAGGTCTGTGTGTGCTACCAGAGGCAGCGGTGCTGCTTAGAGAGCACTGTTAACTTCATTTTCAAAGCACACTTCCACCTTCACCCACTGTCCCTGGCACCTCAGATCGTTCTTCGTGCCGCCCTAAGTGCAACCCGTCTTGTTCTCTCCCCTTTGTCACCTGTGCTTGCCAGGACAAGTCACTTGGCTGAGAGCAGAGTCACTCACTCCACCGAGCCTTTCCCAGTTATTCTTGTTTAGTGATTCTACAACTTTATCACGCAAACAAATAAAGATTGCGAACATGGGAAGGCGACCCGGATGCACACACAAGCAGGAGCTCACTGCTAGAGATGGTTCTGTATCCCTCTGCTCTCTCTCTGCCAGTGGGGAGGTTTGCAGGGAGAAGGCCTAGGAAATATCTATGAGCTTTGACAAAATCAACCTGGAAGGAAGAGGGCCAGTGGCAAAGTGCTGGGGTGGCTTCCTGTTGCGGTCCTTGGTGTGACATATGTAACCCCGAGTCCTTTCTTGGCTATGGGGAGTACGATGAGTTTTTCTATCACACTAACATCCCAAGATCACACAAATAGGTACCCAGACCGAAACCAAATGGAGCATTAGTGACACAAGTAGTTTAATAAATAAGCTGAAAAAATGATGAAGGACTTCATATGCGTATGGAAAGGGCCTTGAGCTATATTGTGGCTGAAATGGGGAACACAACACATCATTATTCAAAAAAAAAAAAAAAAAAAAAAAAAAACTAAATCTAGGGCCAGGGAGATAGCTCATTAGACTAAGCACCTGGCTGGCAAGGACATGGACCTTGATTCAATCCCCGTACCGCATGCTCTGTGGGCCCCGCCCCAGGCCCTGCAAGCTGGCCATAGAAACCAAGCATGGTGGCACATGCCTGTAATCCCAGCACCGGGGAGGTTGAAACAGGTTGATCACTCTGAATCCAAGCTGTGTAGTGAGACCCTGTAACATATGCATTAAAAAAAAAAAAAAAATCAAATGCCTCTGTTTGACGAATACACTCGTAAGACTAAGAAATAAGGTTTTGAAGGGGCTCCCACTGACCCTTACAGCTGTACCTTCAGGGACAGGTGAAATATTCTTCTGCAAACTCATTAGACCACACAGTATTCAAAAACTGGGTGCTCTCTCTTCTACATTCGGCTGTCATTTCGACATGCTGAGCATGTGCAGATGCACACCTGCCCACACAAACACTCACTCATACTTTTCTTTCAACCTCAACTTACATCCATCCTCCACAAAGCAGGAAATAGCCTATCAGAGCGAGGTTTCAATAACTATATCAGGGTTCCTCTTAGGAAAGGATTTATTTAAGATACTGCCTGGACAAGCTGCTCAGTAATGGAAGATAAAATTCAGACAGCATGGGTTAAGAAAATGGTAAAAGATGCAATCTTTTTTGCTCCATCGAAACATTCTCTTGAGAAGTTTCACTGTATCCTAATCTTACGAATTCCTCCCGTGAGATCCGCGAGTTGCTAGGCTCCTTTTAGCATAACACCCACCAGCGATGTCACAACAGCCCTCGCCTGCGCCACTGCTCTCCCCTCTAGACAGCGAACAGGCTCTCTGGGCAGGACCATGGAATGGTCTGCAGTGCTCCTGTGGTAACTTGTGTAGAGTAGGTGCTTATATGATACAGGATGAAGCAATAAACAAAGTCCTTACTAGAGCACAAAAGATCAGTATTTATTTGAGGAAAGAAACAGTACCTAAAAACATTACCAGAGCACAGAAAATTACCTAATGCACTTCTTCACGGATGTCTTATTACCAACCTAAACCTTGTCACAAAGAAGGGTTCATGACTTCCGTTGGCATAAATAGGTCATGAGGATACAATTAACTTTGAATCACTAACGCTGTTGATAATTGGCCTGGGGCCTCGATAAAGTTGTACCCAGGCAATAGGATGGGAAAGAGGCCACCAAGGTGGCCTTCAGGTGAGAGCGAGATAATCAGACACAGACTGTGCTCTGCACTTTAAGTGACACTGAAGACCCACAGAGACAAGTGACACTGAGAAGAAAGGCCCGAGTGCTGAGTTAGATATTCCCCCATCTCTTTGAGACATTTGTCAAAACAGCCAGAGTCCTGGTCCTGCTAGAATGAGCATGACAGGCGTCCCTAATGCTCTGTAAATAATACAATTCGTCCATGGGAGGCAGTTTTTAAAAACTGCAGTCTGTCTGTCTGTTCACACTTTCTGGACTTCAGGCTTTTTCTCTCACTTATGAAATTACTCCTTTATTCACTTCAGCAAAGGATATCGACCAGCCGTACTCTGCTTCAAGCCTAAAGCACTGGGAACACGAGGGCGGACAGCGGATTTCCCCTCCTTATGCCGCCAACGTAACAAGGAAGACGGACACTGGCTGAGAACTTGAAAATGTGATGAAACGCTCTAAAGGTTTATTATTCATTTATTTTTGAATTATTTATTTTGGAGCTCTGGAATTCCAATTTTGATTTTAGAGGGAGGAAGAAGGGTGAACGGCAAAGGGAAAGATGGAGAGTCTGCCTACGAAAAGTAGAGAAGCGTCCTGATCGGGGCTTCGCTCTGGTCTTCGAGGATGAGAAATAGGATTAACCATAGGATGGGAACTTCTGATCCCCTCTGGATGACACAGTGTCTGAATGTTAAGAGCAAAAGAACAAGTAGGTCAAGCATTAGATATCCAAACCCTTATTTTACAAGATATTAAGACCCATAAGGTTACAAGATGAGCCCCAAGAGGGCACCTGTTATAATCAGCAGGGTGTGGACTTCAATCCAGGGGTTAAACACTCTCAAAAACATCTTCGCCAGTGCCTGCAACTTGAACTGTCCAAGTGACAGGACGGGTGAGAGATCTTTCCAATAGGAGCTGGATGTGGTCTCACTGTGCTTCTTATTATTTTCGGAGGGAGGTGTCAGGCTTGTCTTGAAATGCAAGCATGCTTCCTGAGAGCCCAAGCCAAAGAGCTTTGAAACGAAGGCCGAGAGCCCAGTGCATGGGAACAGGCTGGCGAAAAGGGCTAACCCTGCCTACGGGGGAGACGGAGGAGGCCAACTCACCACCGCTTCTTCAGCCTCCATGCAGCGTGGTGGCACAGAGAGGTGACACCGAGAAGCTGTGGAAAATGGAAAAGGCACAGCTCCGTGGTTGTTTCTATCAAGACTGTTTAATATTCTTTGATATAGAAACCTAGTCTTTGGGGCTCAAAACTTTTCCAAGGCAGGTTCCCTGGCACCACACCCTCTATACCCTGGCCTCCTTTTCTGCTTGGAATTTCTAGGGCACAGGCGCCTGCCCCTGCAGCGAGAGCTGACTCTCTGGACCGCCAGTGTCCTCCTTCGCCTCCCGGTGTGGACCAGAGCAGCCCTTCCCTGGCCTCTGCTGTCCCATTTACTCTTCACCCTGGGTGACCTCCATTTGTGACCCAGACTCTGCTTCCAGACATCAAAAGCAAACAAAGGTTGACCAGTTACAGAAGTGATTATCTTTGTCTCTCCTAATACAGAGGTGATGTCCAGTCTTTGTGCAGTGGGAAAGGGACGGAGCTTTTGTTTCTGGGTTTAATGTTTAACCTCTCCTTACTATCTCTTCCTTAACTGAGTGTTAAAATTCCCCCTTTTGATCTTTTGCCTTCCTTTTTCTAAGAGGAGCCTCGCTTTTGCCCACCCGCTTGTCTCCTTTTTGCAGGGTGTTAAGCTGTTTGTTGGCCTTCACAGCCATTCCTTACAATGTTGGCACCTCTTCAGCAATGTGCCCCTGAGACTGTCACCATTACGCTTGTCACCTTCCTGATTAACACCTCCGGCATTCGTTCCCAGTTTTAAGTACTCGTGAGAGCTTTGTTCCAGGGAAAGAGTTATGCTTTTGTAAAATTTCTCCCTAAAGTCTACTTTACTGGCCATCTTTCACCACATTTCATTTAACAGCAAATGTTATTGATCCAATAGAAATTCAGATGAGAAAATCATATGAAGCTTTCGCATTGGGCCTTTGGAGGAGCTAACTAAATTATTTCAAACCATAAAGCAATACCCGTTACACTGAAGCAAAGCTGTTTTAAAAAGTGGACCTTCATTGACTGCTACTTGCTTTTACACAAAGCGTTTTCGCAGACATTATTTTATAACCCCAGAGGCAGACAGGCTAGAAAAGAGGAGGAAACTAAAATGGAAAACAGTTCAGTTACTTACCATGCCCAGGGCTGAAATCCTCATGCCACTCACAAAACAACTGAGAAAAGACAGTGCCAGTTGCTAAAGAGCTGCTGCGTTTAGACTCCTAGTCACTGTCCTCATCTGCCTGGCCCTTCCTCGGGACAGCCCCGTCCTTCCACAAAGCCACGCAGAGTGGGACAAGCCCGCAGTGCTCTGCACACTGTTTTCTGATTGTCAACATGCAGCATGGATTTGCCATCAAGTGTCCAATGCTGATTTTTATCTTTTTTGGATGTCAGATAGGTGCGAGCCAGGTACGCAGTTTAAACTGCAGCTGAAACCCCCCCACACGCCTAAAAGTTAGGCATTTTCAGGATAGTTCTTGTCCCCTGTTTTCACCAAGATATAAGACTGAGAAGCACAATCAGGCAGAGACCTTCTGCTGGGAAGAATTCTGTTCCTTAGCAAGGCGTTACTCCTCGGTGTCCAAATTTCGTGTGAGATCTGCCTTTTCATTTCCGACTGGATTCAGCCCTTTGCACCATGCCTACCCTCCATATGTTTTTCCTACAACTCGGGTGAGCAAGGCCAGCAATTGATGTTGTCCTGAAGCACGTGCCAGCTCGGGAACTTCCCTACACACCTGAACTGAGACATTTCTGGCTCCTGCTCACTTCCTTCCCTATGCTATGGAAGCCCTACTTCTCATAAAATGTAATACTTAATCCAGAATTCTTTCAGCGGTTTGCTATGAAAGGGGGAGCTTCCCCGAATATTTAGTCTTCTGCAGTTCCAGAAACAGAAGTGTCTGACTGGCGACTTAGGGTTTCATTCTTTATTGGCTGCCAGACATGCCATACCCAGATTTCAAGAAGAAAAAAAAAAAAAAAAAAGAACTTGCAAAATTGGCATAGAAAAATACAGTTATGTGACACAGTAGAGCACAGAGGCAGATCCAGGAGCAGTGAAGAGGTAGCGGGCAATGTGGCATGTGACTCGTTGTCATCCCGGGAAGATGTGACCCTCAGATATACAAGGAGGCTAAGCCAAAAGTAAATTTGAACATTTGTGGACTAAGATTATTCTTTGGAAGAACAAAGCTTTTTGAACAAAGACTAGAACAGCAGCTGCTGTGGGATTCTAGTAGATGCATGTCACAGCACGTTGCGGGAGGGAGCGAGGATGGCCTGAAGGCCTTGAGGCGCTGGGTACCCAGAGCATGGAGGAAAAGTGTCCTCGTTCTATTTAGGAGAACGGGGACAGTGTAATGTGTTCCCCTTCGTGCCAGGGAACCTATGCTCCTTTGGGGCCAAAACAAAGCCATCGCTTTACCTTACAGGCTGATTTATTGTCAGCCCCTGGAAAAGGCACAGGTCCAGCAACAAGCCAATGCACTCACCAGCCTGCACAGAGGTCTGTGGCAGAAGCCAGCATTGTCTGCTCTTAACAAGTGGAAAACCTTTCTAAAGAACAGAATAAAGCTGTGTTCTGAGGGTACCACCTCAGACAACAGGAAGATCTGAGACCCATAGGAAAAGACAAATACTAAGGAACAACAAGAAGAGGACTGCACCCAGAAAATCCGGCATACCACAAATATGTATGGGAAGACTTCCGGCTGGAATCCTGCCAGACGTAGAGGGTGCAGCCAGTACAGGCAGAAGGGAATCAGAGGGAAAAGTTCCTGGAGACTAACTCACACCAGTTTATCCATTCAAAAATACTTGCTGAGATCCAGGAAGACACCAGGCATCATTCTAAGAAATGCCTAAGTAGACAAAATCAAATGATAGAAGATGGCAAGTATTATGCATTAGCACTCACCCCTGCGACGGCTTCTGTTCACTCCTTTCCCTTCTACTTCACCACTGTCCCTTCTGGGACTTCCCAGGACCTTCCCTGCTCTGGATATGCATAGGTCCTTGTGGACTGTATGACTCAAAATAGCTGCGCCAGGATCCCTCGTCCTACATAAGGCTGCACGGAAGAGGAAGGGCTCTCTCCCCCCACATACACTCAGGCCTCTGTGTTTGTACACTTACATTCTCCCCAAAAAGATGAGGCAGGATAATGATTCAGGGACATTATCTCATTAGGCCTCCTGATACTAAATGAAAAAGGCAGTTGAAAAAATAACACTCTATCTCACAGGAGAGAAATCAGGGGTGTGCCGAGGTTAAATAACTTCTCTAAATCAAACCGCCAGTAATTGGGCCCGGAACAAGGACAGAGATCTTTAAAATTCATGTCACATTCTCCATCCCTTACACCACGCCGACTTTAGATTAAGTTTAAAGAATTCTGATAAAAACCAAAGATATACAGTGAAAAAATACCAACATTAAACAGGATTGCAATTTTAGAAGATTGCTACATTTCACATACTGTCAACATGAACCCCCAACTCCAGAAAGTTCATCTTTCATTTAGAAATAAATGGGTTTTTTATAACATTAATTTGTGTTTTCTTTGATTAAAGCTGTAAGATTATATTTTAAAATGTTTACGTTCTAGATCCTTCTTTTTCTCCCAGTCCCCATGACACAGCAACATAAAAACTCCCAGAGATGATTTCACAATAATATGTTGCTATCTGAGGTTTTAAAACTCAAAAGTTGGAAAATAAAATGGATAAAGGAAAACGCAGGGAGAAACAGATTTGTAAATAACCTGGAAACGCAGAGCAAAGAGCTTGAGCTGAAACTGAATATCCAGCTGTGTAAACACATTTAGATACTTTTAAAAAAAAAATCTCCAATTGATGGCATTCACAGGGCCTGGCCGTTGCCAAAATCGTAGACTTCGCCTCAGTTCTCCTGCGCTTCCACATCCTCCGCCCTGCATCAGTCTAAACTGTCTGCTTCAGATGGAACCACTCAAATTCCGTGAATGTTTTTGTTTAATCAAGAGAACACTGTAAACCGTTGTTCTTGGTCATACGTTCTTCCCTTAAATAAAATAAGGGTTTTGAAGATGAAAGGTTGGGGTGCAGGTGCTAAATATTTACAAACACTCCCAGACATCCTAAGGAGGAGTGGGGAGACGGGGGCTTCATTCACTTCCGTTTGTGAAGCAGCGCTAAATGCTACCACCTGAAGGAGAAATTATTTTATATCAAAAAGTAAGAGAAAATGACCAGAAAGGTCCCAGAAGAGACTTACTAACGCACTCAGAGTAAGTAACAGTGCTAACCACATGTTGAAGTCCTCTTTCCAACTAAATGAAATTCATGGTAGGCAGAACTCACTGAGCACCTGCTGTTACCGTTAAGGGCAATGTGAACTTTTGCTACAAACTTCATAATGATGGTGAAACACAGACTTTGACGAATCTGATTGCAGAGCTCTCTCACATGCAAGCCTTAACCGACGGAGCAGTCCTAATGCACTCCCTCCTCTCTCTCCCATCACCTAGGGTTGGTCAACAAGAAAAGTTCCAAGTAAATACTAACCCATAAAATGTAGGGATGCCATCTTTGAAATTTCAAACACTAAATTTTAGACAGATGTCAGTTACTCAGCTTAAACCCTCACTCTTCAAGTTAGATATAATTAATAATGCAGGATTGATTGACTATCACACATTATTTTTACCTGTTTCAGGTGGAAGACTTCCTAACACAGGTCTACCTAGTCATATTAAAAATTATACTTCATACATAGTGAACACTGTCTTGATCATATAGATTTAGAACCGTAAGATTTAGCAAACAAAAATGACTGATGGTTAATTAAAATTTTAGGGCATGACCTACATATATGTTTGTTGACAATTCAAGTAAACCTATCATATTTTATCTGCAAATCTAGATCAAATACATCACAATGAGTTATGTTTTGAGCTATACAAGGCATGAAATATTGAAATGAATCTATTCATCTTCAAATTACACTTTCTCATACTGACCAAAATTCAACTGCTTTCCTTGTCATTTCAGATCTGTGATCAAAGTATTTTACTGCATGATTAGGTGAGTGAATTTTGGTTGAGTACAGTGAATATTTTTTATAATGCAATTTTAAAATCAAACATGAAAGGCTTCCTCTAAACTGTTAAGCCTGTAAAAATTCTGCTTTGAGGCTAATTTTAAGACAATTAACTTATGAAAGAGGAGTATTAAGGAAATATATCCATCTTTTGAAAGACACAGAAACTATTACATGCTTTAAGAAAAATGAAAAGAAGATTTTTGCAATAGTCAGTGGTATGATGAGATAAAAGTGAGAAACTCCATGCCAGGTCTAGGAGGCATACAGTTACTGAAAGGAAAATTAATTGCATTTATTTATCTGCACAGAATATTTTGGCATATGTTTAGACATACAAGTATCAACATTTCTCCCAAATACTAGGGCTTGAATACCTATTATTAACTAGGTAGGTAGGTAGGTAGACAGGTAGATAGGTACATAGATGGATAGATAATAGGTAAATAGTTTGATAGATTGGTATGAGTATGTGTATATGCCAAGCACAATTATAGAAATTGTTAAGTGGAACATGCAAACAATACATTGACAAATAGAAACTTATGTAGCATAAGTGCTATTAAAAATGTGCTAGTTAAATAATCAGTGTGGGGTTCTGGCTCTTTATCTCATCATGGACCCTTCACTGGCACCCATAGGAAACATGTCAGCACTATGCCTCTGGGTAACAGGAGCAGGCAGTGGCTGCCGGTGCCCTCTCATCCTGCAACCATTAGGCGCCACCGCAGGGCCATTAACTCCTGGTGCTTGGGCCTGGCTCAGCAACACGTCTGAGTTGGTTTTAAAGTCAAGTGTGAGCCTTTAGGTAGGTAGTGACATAAAGTTCAAATTGAGATATTTTTGTACAATACAGTGAGTTAGACTGAGGAGAGGATTACTTAAATAATTCTTCCATTATTATTGTATAATGATTGCAAAAATAGTGGCTTTCATGGTAGGAATGAAGAAAAACTTCATGAAGTGTTTTTCCCATTTAAAACATGAGAAAATTGACTCAACGAATTTGGACTCCACATTCTAAAACTGGAAATAAGCAATGTGAAGTGAAGCACAAAATATACTTTCAAATCCACGAAGTTTATAGCTGTAACACAATGCAGCGATTTTCAAATCTTCAGCTTTCTTACATTTCAGAATGCATATTATCATGTAGATAAGAGCTGGTGCTCTAAAGGTTGAGTTTTAACTTTGAGATTTACAATTAACTACTGGCTTTCTGTATTTACAGGATGGCAGCAGTCATCAGGGAGTGAGAGAAAAATACAGTGCCAGGTTTTACAGGATAAGCATCTCTAGTCCAAAGAATTTGTGAACACTAATGAGTATGTTACTTGGACGAAATTCCACACTTCTTTTCCTATGAGATGTCATATTGTCAAAATGCAGGAGCATTAAAAATACTGCTAAAATCAAGATTGGCCACAAGTATAAAATGTATGGAAAACATAAATGCATTTCATATTTAGACTTGAGTCCTAGCCTCGTGATATTTCATTATGCATGTGAAACTATTCCACAGTCTGAAAAACTAATGAAATCTGAGAACACTTTTGGTCTCAAGAAATTCAGATAAACCTACTCAAACTGTGAGAACATTTCTCATGAAAATATTATTTAACAGTAGCCTTCTTAATTATATTGTTCGATAGACAAAGTTAACAATATAGTATTCTTACAACCTGATAAGTATTGTACAATATGAAGTCACTGTTGCCAGAAACTGAATATAGAAACTTTGCGTATATTTTCCATGTGAGAACATTGACAATTAAGAGATATATTGGACAAACATTTTTCATCATTCAAAATCTCCTCAAAGAGCTCTGGGAACCGAGACCTTTAAAACACTTGAACGACATTGAAATGGAAGCAATACTACCTAATTCATTTATGGAGGCAAATATTACTCTGATTCCAAAACAAAAGAAAGACCCAACAAAAAAAGAGATCTACAGGCTAATGTTCCTAATAAACATTGCACAAATCCTCAACAAAATGCTAGCAAATAGAATGTAGAAATCAAGAACATTATACACCATGACCAGGTAGGATTCATCTTAGGGATTCAAGGGTGGTTCCACATATGCAAATCTATAAATGTGATACGCCATAGCAACAAAGCCAAAAGCAAAAACCAGACGATCATCTCAATAGATGCAGAAAAACCCTTTGAAAAAGTTCAGCACTTATTCATCACAAAAAATACCCACAGAAAATTGGGATAGGTGGCCTCTAACTCAACCTGATAAAAACCATCTATGACAAACCAGCAGCCAACATCAATCTACATGGAGAAAAATTTACAGCTCTTTTTCTAAAAACAGATAGCAGATAAGGATGTTCACTATCACTAGTCCTATTTAACAAAGCCCTGGAAATATTAGCGAGAATATTAGACAAGAGAGAGAAATTTTAAAAATGACTGGTAAGGAAGAAATGAAATTATTTTTATTTACAGAAGACATGATACTCTGTATGGACAACTGAAACAACTGCACAAAGAAACTCCTAGAATTAATAAACAAATGCAGTAGCATAGCTGGCTACAAAGTTAGCACCCAAAATCAATAGTATTCCTGCACACGGACAATAAACAAACTCAGAAAAAAATAAGAGAAACAATGCCCCTCACAAGAGCATCCAAACAAATGAAATACTTAGGAATCAATCTGAGAAAGAAAATAAAAGATCTATGCAATGAAAATTAGAATACTCCGAAAAAAGAGATCAAAGAGGATTCAGAAAATGGAAAGATATTTCTTGCTCCTGAATAGGAAGAACCAGCATTGTGAATATAGCCGTACTCCCAAAATCTTTTTTTTTTTTTTTTTTTTTTTTTTTTTTTTTTTTGTCTTATTGAGACAGGGTCTCACTGTGCAGTTCAGGCTGGCCTTGAGCTCACTTTGGTAGCCCAGGCTGGTTTCGAACTCGTACCAATCCTCCTGCCTCAGCCTCCCAAGTGCTGGGATTACAGGTGTGTGCCACCACACCCGGCTTTAACACAATTCTTATCAACATAACATTGACATAGTTCACAGATCTAGAGAAAACATTCCTGAAATTCATTTGGAACCAGAAGATAGCTAGAATAGCAAAAGCAATCCTGGTCAACAAAGTCAAGGCAGGAGGCTTTATAATCCCTAACTTGAGACTATAGTAAAAAGCAACTTTGATAAAATCAGCATTACACTGGTATAAGCAGAGACCTGAGGATCAGTGGAACAGATTAGAAGACACAGACATAGTTACAAGCACATTCAACCTCCTTATTTTTGTCAAAGCAGCCAAACACATTCACTGGAAGAAAGAGAGCCTCTTTAATAAATGGTGTTGGAAAAATTTGCTCTCCACACACCAAGAACTAAGAGTAGACCCAGATCTGTCACCATACACTAAAGTCAAAAAGGATTAAAGATCTAAATGGTAAAATGAAAAGACTAAATCTACTGGAAGAGAAAGTAGGTAGAAATTTTAAAGACATAAGAGTAGAGTGTTCCTGAACAAAAATTACACTGCACCAGAAATACTTCAAAGAATCAACAACTTCTCATCTTATTAAGAAGTTTCTGCACATCAAAAGAAATCATGAGCAGAGTGAAAAGAAAACCCATGGGGAAAAAAATCTTAACAATTGCTCAGATAAAGCACTTTTATCTGGAATATACAAACAACTAAAACAAACAAACAAACAAAAAACCAGGAGGACAAAATTCGAAGACCCAGTCCAAAATCAGCACCTGAAATGTGCACACACTTCTCAGAGGAAGAAACGCAAATGGAAAGTAAAGGCATGAAAAAATGTCCCAGATCACTGGTCATTTGAGAAATGCAAATAAAAACGACACTGAGATGCTACCTCACTCCAGAAAAAAAAAAAAAAAAAAAGGCTATCAGGAAGAAATCAACTAATATCAAATGCCGGAGCGGTTGCTGGAAAGAAGGAAACCCTCTCCACTGTTGATGAGAATGCAGACTGCTACAACCCCTAAAGAAAGCAATTTGGAGACTCCTCAAAAAACGAGGACTGGAGGTCCCATTCAACACAGGTATTCCCCTTCTGAGTCCTTTTCTGAAAGAACGGAAAGCATTATAGCACAGCGATCTATGTGCACCCATGTTTATAGCAGCATAATTGATCATAGCTAAATAGTGGAAATAATGCAAATGCTAATTACACGAGAGATAGATAAAAATATGTGGTATTATTATACAGTGGGATATTACTCAGCCCTAAAAGACAAACTTGAGGTCTTCATAGATAGGTAAATGGATACAACTACAGGCTCTACTCATAAGTGAAATACATCAGACCAACATGTCTGATTAAATACCACATTATCTAGCTAGAATAAGAACCTGAAAGGATAAATAATATCTGAAAGTTATAATAGATATAGTAAAATGGAAACAAACCACATAACAGTGGAAATGAGGGGGAAAGGGGGAAAATCGTTTAAGTATATATACAGAGCAGCTAAGAAGATGGAACTGCTAATTTCTATCAGGTGTTGTGTTCTGTTTGGACTTGCCTTGTGCTGTACTTTGCTTTTCGTACTGGGGATTGAACTCAGGACCTTACACTTAAGCTGCTGAGCTATCTACTTGGCCTTCTATCACTTTTTTGAAAGTATCAGTTAACGCTTAACATTTTTACTGTAACTCTATAAGCTAATATCTGTAATCTAAGCAACTACATTGAAGACAGCAGTGCACAATATGATAATCACAACGGAATGTCTTTTATCTTGCTCTTTTAAGTATATGCAGTCTTTAATATCTTATGTATTACTGGTATACTCTTTTTTAAATTAAAAAAAAGAAAAGGGAAGAAATTCAGGTTTATTGAAAGAAGAGTGAATGTTTAATTGATCAATCTCACATATCTATGGCTGTTAGACCGAGCAACAAATTTGGCAACAACAATATGTAATATATCCACCATTGTTAATATGCCATTATTCTGAAGTTCTGGGCCATTTGTACTGTCTTATATTGCTTTCTTTCTGTCTCTGTGCTTGTTATTTGTTCCAGGTTTTCTCTTTGATTTTCCTCTTTAAAATTTAAAAAAAAAAAGTCCTCCTCAATCTCTTCTCTGTTTCTGAATGACTTCCCAGGTGATCCCTACCCTCTCTGCAGTGACCGGTTCCAGAGAGACGTTGGCCATCTTCACTCAGCTCCTCTTCCGTGCCTCTAACCTTTGATCTCCTTCAAGAGTCACAGGAACCAGCTGGTGCTACTACCCTCATGGCAGCCCAAATGCACGGGGAATTAGCCTGTACATGGTCATTTTGACCATTGCAGAAGAGAGGCCCTGGATGAACAAAGCAAAAGATTTTGACATCCCCTGCGTGTGGTTGCAGTGAGGGTCCTGTGGGATTAAGCATCATCTTGTGGACCACTGGATGACACATATTTGCATTGATCCCCACTCCTTTCATGCTTCTTCCCCCTTATTCTTCACAGTAAGAGCACACTACTGAGTAGAGCACCTGCACATAAGCCTGTCTCAAGTCCACTGTGGAGCTGACAAGGACTGATGACAGGACGCTAAGTGACATCGGCAAGGATGCTGAGCAGTCTGTAGCTGAACCTGCATCAGAACCAATTCCAAAGGCCTGACTGGATAAACTTAAATAACATGTTCTTCTGGCTCCTCAACAATAATATTGTGATTTGTACACCTTCTTCCATTCATTTTCTGTGTATTCTCATGAGAAATGAATACACTTGATCTTTTATAAGAACACAAAATGTTATATGACGCTACTCATACCATCCCCAACATTTCTTGCATATGAAACACATGGCTTTGCACCTTCTCAGTTCAGTAACCTAGCCCGCCAACCCATCTGCATCTCCTACCTCTAGAGTCAGGTAGTTTTTGCATATTGATGCAACTTACGAGCAACTTATGAGCATTTTGGTGTTTTAGAAATTAGCTCAAGCATAGGCATAATTTTCCTCTGCGTATATTCTTTTCTTTTATTTTTGGGGTCTCACTACTGAGTCATAGTGATCCTCCTGTTTGTGCCTCCCAAGGACTGGGATTACAGAAAACACCACCACACCCAGTATCGCCAGCTCACTGCACTCTACAGCAGGGCCGGCATGGCACGAGGAGCCAGGAAGCGAACCCTGGCCCCTGTGCTTCCTCTAAGCAAGCGCTAAATCCACTGAGCTATACCGCCAGCCCTGCTCTGCCTATATTGTTGCCTCCCTTCCCCAATTATTTTCTTAGGGCTGTGTTGCTTCACATAATGATACACACACGTTCCAGAGCAAAAATATCCCAGTTAAACAGCATCCTCTAATCCTCCAGGAAATGGAATAGCACAGAGAACAAAATAGTTAGCAAAGATAGCTGAGTTGCAACTATTTTTTGCCTCTCACTATAAATTTGACTTTCCTCTTTTTTTTTTTCTTTAATCTTTTATTTGTTGGTTTGATATAGGGTTTTGCTACACAGTTCAGACTCATAGTGATTGTCCGATCCCAGTCTTCTCAGTGCTGGAGTTACAAGTGTGTACCACTATGCCCGGTTTTGGTGGCCAGCATGGCGTGGGGTTGGCCCTGCATACCGCAGTTCCAGGGATTGAACCTGGATCCTTGTGCTTGCCAGGCAGGCAGCCCAAATTTGATTTTTGATAAAGCCACAGAACTCAACTTGGCAGGACTCCTCCAGTCTAGTAAAGCTTTTATTTAAGAAACAATAACATTTTCATCTTTTTAAAATTTCCTTTACAAAGTAACAAGGCAATTAGTAAATCCAGCTTCTCACTGATTTATTCTCCCTCATATAAAATTTGCATTAGCAATCAAAAGAAAATCCTATGGAAAAAAAAAAAATGGAACTCGTGCACTTTTTTGTTAATACCATTAAAAATTTTAAATGTAAGGATGATGATAATTTATATAATTGCAAACTTTCAGCATTTTGAAACATTTATCAGTTTATATTTGTAGTGGGTTGCCAACTTCAAAAGGCAATTTTATTTGCAAAATGTTAAACACAACCTGGTCAAGTCAAGGGAAAAATATCTCAAGGGCTATTAAAATACAGTGAAATTAATGTTTATGTCTAATGTATTATTGAGTTCAAATGTAATTGGTTTTAAAACTACAAAATAAATTGTTATAATCACTTTTAAGCTCAAACTTTTGTGCTTTCATTATATTTAAGTTTGACTAAGTGCTTAATATCACTGGGTTCAAAATATTTTTAAATTCATACTTTTTTAAAACTCATACCTCTTAAAATATCGCCTGTGTCATAAACTCTCAATTAATTCAGAGCCCTTTCGTTACTTTAGCCAAAGGACTGTTATTTCATATTTCACTGCACAGGTGATAGAAACATAGTCAGAAGCAAGATATAGTGCCTGAATTCAGGGAACTTGCTATGTAGTGTGAAAACCTGAAAAATAAACAAACAAATAAAAAACCCATAAGACTACAACTGTAGTTTACTTACTAAGGACTTACTGAATACTCAGAATTTGCCAGTCTCCATTTCAAGCCCTGAAGGGAAAGAAGCCAAGTACGCCACCTCTGCCTCCGCGGGGCGTATGTGATCGTAGCACTACAAAATCAACAATTGCAGAAGCAAAGCACTGAAGTGCATTTTATGTCAAAGGCTAAGAAATGCCTTAGAGGAAAACAGAGCATGAAAGGAGGGAAGGGGCTGGAGGTACCAAAAAAAAAAAAAAAAAAAAGCACTGAAAGGGTCTCCCTGCACCAGCAAAGGCGATGGCCCTATGGTAAAGTGACACTGGCTAAAGACAGCCTGCTGTGTCAGGAGTGGGTTGGGCCAATGAGGAAATGGCAAGAGGTGAAGCCGGGGAAGGGTTGGAGCATCAGACCAGGATGTCTGTTCAGTGATAGTCAGCGTATCAGTTATCCACAGCTGCGTAACAAAAACCATCCAGAACTAGCAGTTTAGCCCAATAAACGCACTTACTTTACAATGACTGTATTAGAACTTTAAGGGTCCTTCAGTGGACACTTTATCTCAGATTCCCAGGATGCTGCTATAAAGGGATGGCTTCCACGTGGCTGAAGGGTCCCTTCCAAGCGATCTCATTAAGGGGCTGGCCACATAAGTCAAAAGGGTCTCTATTTTAATGGATTCCATTTCTTTTCTATGTTGGAAATTCATGGTTTCAAGAAGTGTCAACCTCTTCTGTCTTATTATCTGCGCTGACTTCAGACTCATTGAGTCCTTCAGTTTGATGGTCATTTTCTTTTTAACTTGAGAGATGAATTTCTCTATGACTTTGTTCACTTTCTCATTATTATGATCATTTCTGGTGCTATCATTTCAGAAAATCGAGGTGGGTGTCTCTGATTTCTTCTACTTTGTTGTTCCCTGGATTGGTCCTGGTTGACCTGGAGGTCTGGGGTACCAGCTTATTTTTAACTGAGCAACTGAATTTATAATTATTATAGACAATGATATGTTGTTTAAGAGAAGAAATAAATGCACTGGTAACAACAATAACAAAACAGCACGAATAAAAACAGAGAAAACCAGTCAGGACAAAGACGCAAAGTAATCCTGTATTACTAGAGTGACCATTAGAAGAGTATTCAATTCAACATGCTGACATGAAATACATCCTCCTTCTGGTTGCTCGATTAAAATATTTGCTGCATTGCACACCTGCACTGTACCATGCACGTTGCTAGTCAAGAAAGATACAGTAATGAACCAAGACAGTATTTCTGAAGAGAGCCTGACTGTAGACAGGAGATGATTAGACCTAATCAAAACATACATACTGGGCAGGGGTAATATACACAGAGTGAGGATTTCTTGTGATTTAAAAAAAATCGGCAATATGGCTAGAAAGAGCGTGTGTTAGAGACATTCCTGACTCACCAGGCAACCGTCTGTACTTTGCAGATATTCTGCCCTCCGGCTGAGGGGCTAAATGGCCAAGACGTCATTATGGAACCTTCAGGAGGTGGCTGGCGACCCTCACAACCAGGGGCTCTTGATGTCGTTCATGGCGGGGGTACATTTTGGGTGCAGTCTAGCTTGGGATTACTGGGACGTGAGCGAGGTTCGGCAAAGAGGAGAGCGGAGCATGCAACCTGTTAATCATCTGTAACTAGTCTCTAGTTAAATAAAAATAGCCTGTAATGATTTAAACTCTGATAAAATAAACACAATAATTGGTAAAACAATACAAAATGCTGCCACTGTTCTGGCAGATGCGTTCTTATTCATACAGGAAAAGAAGTCTTAAGGAGGTGTTATATGTTATAGGTCTTGTCCACATTTAAATCTAATTCTGCTGGCCTACTTTCGCTAAAGCATATGTTTCTAATCTATCCAGTCAGGGTTGTGGATTTACATTAACACGCTCACAGTTTCTCCTAGCCATTGCTGGGCATGTCAGGAGAAACGATATTCCTGATAAAATCTCACGCCATGGCCAGAACATGGTTCGCTACCCTAGGTGTTGCTTCAGTTTGGATCGTTCATGTTCTTTCTCCTCTGCCACTTCCTCCTCTTGACCTGGACATGGACCTAGACCTTCAAAATTAATATCTATAATGAACAGCATAGCAAATCCAATCGATTAAAGCAAAACAAAAAAACATGTAAGACAGGTGACATGATTTACAATTTTGAAAGAAAGCCACTAACATATGTGACCCAAAGGAAATAGTTGCTGCTGTCTTCTACCTGATCAGGAAGTAGAGGTCACATCCCGCGGCACTCTTCCTTCTCGGATTATTCCCAGTATTCCGTGATAGGAGCAGGATGAGGAACTGAGCACAGCCTATGAAACTAAGCCATTTTACGTAAGGACAAAAAGAGACTGAAAAGTAGGGGCTGGAAACTTTTCAAAGGCTGTGAGTGCCAAGAGGAGCCCAAAGTCAGAGTGTGGGAGAAAACAGACAGGAAGAGAATGTTGCTCTGGAATGACATCACAGCTAGCTGGCCAAGTAGTGGACTTTGCTACGAATTTTCTGGGTATAGCTTCAATTTTTATACCTTGTGGAGTCAAAAATCATTTGAAGGTGCAAGTCCTCCAATTCCGCTCCAAGTGAATCCTGTAAGGACACCAGCCCTGGGGCTGCCCTTGGGTTCAGGCCACACCCAGTTCATTTCTCTCCTCTCCCCAGAAGGGCTTCCCTTGCTTTAATATCTGCTTAAATTGGAGTCCTCCATCATTTAGTTTGCAGTACTGAGACTTGAGCCCAAGGCCTTTGCATTGACCTACAGCGCATCCCAGCCCTCCCACCAACCCCGCTTTTTTTTTTTTTTTTTTTTAGGTTCTGCCTAAGTTCCCCAGGCTGGGTTTAAATTTGAAATCCTCCTGCTTTAGCATCCCATTAGGCTGTAACTACAGAAATGTGCCACCAAGCTCGTCTTTGTCCTGAATTCTTGATCCTAAATAATCTTTCATTTCTGTTAACTGTCCTGTAGATCTCCTACTTACAGAAAGGTAAGACCTTTTCCTCTCCATTTAGCTACTGGATGTGCGCCCAGGGCCTGCTTCTAAAATATCTCAGCTCTCATCTATAACTTACCATATTAAGGCTGTTCGCAATTTGGTTATTCACTCTGGTTTACTGGATCCTTTTGTCAGCAAGCCTCTTGTCTGAGCTGGGCCGGGCCAGAATATATATATATATATATATATATATATATATATATATATATATATATATTTTTTTTTTTTTCCTTTTTGAGACAGGGTCTCACTACGCAGTTCAGGCTAGCCTTGAGCTCACTTTTGTAGCCCAGGCTGGTCTTGAACTTGCACCAATCCTCCTGCCTCAGCCTCCCAAGTGCTGGGATTATAGGCGTGAGCCGCCACGCCCAGCTGACAGAATATTTTTTTGTAGAAGTTATCATTAGATATACAGATATAGATACACAGATTACTACCTAACATTATTATAAATAGCATTTTTGGAATTCTGTGCTAATTAATCTATGAATATTCTGTTACTTAGTAATAAAAGCAATTCTAGAAGGCTTGTACTATTTGTACCCTCTGCAAGTAGAAATCAAAGCCCCATGCAGGAGCTATCGTTACAAAGCAGATGTTCTATTTTTGTCCAGGCATTTGGGTTCCCAACTACAATTAAACTTCTACTACACAGTAATACACAGCTAGCCTACTTTAGGACACAAAATTTTAATAAATCATGTTATTTTCATTATGATATGAGTAGCCCCAAAAATATTTACTTTACATTTATGTATTAACAAGGTATATGACAGATCATAGAAACAGGATTGTAGAGGCTTGGGTTCTCATAAAAGAATTTCTCAGTAAATTGAAAAATAAGCTTGCATATTGTTTTGGGGACAAGAACCCAAAAAGCTGAAGCTGCACCACAAGAGTAAAATGTAAAAAGGTATAAACAAACACTCATAATTCTAGCTTGAAGCTTTCAAAAGCTTCTTACACTGAGTATCCCAAAGCATTCCATGATCTTCCAAGATCGTATAAGAATTTTGGTGACCAGTTAAAAAAAAAAAAAAAGAAAGCTGTGGAGTGACTAGGTTCAAGTGTAGTCAGCACAGTGATGAAAAAGTCAGATCAGAAAAAAGGGAGGCGCAGGGGAGAAGCTGATCAGAAGGTTTTAGGTTCAGGAAAGTAGCTGTGAAAACATTATTCATCATGACGAAGTGACATCATTCATTATGACTTAATGGAATTGGGATGCGCCTGTCCCCATGCTTTTATCCAAAGATTCCAAATGTTTTAAAAGTCCCACAGTCATTTCTTCCCAAAGAGATTTATAAATTGAAATAATAAAATGACAGATCGAGACACTGTCCACTGACTTTCTGGGATCATTAGGTCTTCCCTGAAGGATGGCCTCGCTACCGCGACAGAAGCCTGACAGCTAACAGCCACAAAAAGCACGTGGTCTCCGAAGATCCCAAGGATGATGCAGCCCAGCATGCACCCACCTCCCCAGTGACTTCCTGTGTGAAGCAAAGGTTAGCCTGGCCACAGCGACATGGAGGGCAATGTGACAACCACGTGAACGGACATGACTTTAAAACGAGAGGGAAGATGACTCCTCTCTAAGAAAGGACTGACAAACCCACTCGTGCTTGACCCAGTGCTCACTTGGAATACAGGAGCGGCATGGCTCCACCAGCTGCCTGTAAGTCATAATCTCCAAGACATCTGTAGTGCTGGACCCTGAAAAGTCAGCAGGGCATAGCAAAGCCCAAGGTAAAGGAGGACCTGCGTAGCATGCGTACTTAGCATGAATGATGCCCAGTTCTTACCTGGAGATGCTAGGATTTCTGTTGGTTTTTCAATCTGACCAAAATTATGTGGCTAAATTTCAAGGTGGCTGTTTCCTCTAGGTTGAGTGAAATCTCAGCTACACAAGATTATGGAAACAGCACACGACTTGAAATCCCACTGCGTCCTTCACTGGATCTAACCTGGGCACATAGTCCTTCGGCCAGCCAGCCAGGGGCAACTGGGAGTTTGACCAACAGTGATTACAGCCTTTGGGGAGGAGGAGATGACCCAGTTTAGCTGGCTGCACTATGACTATTATGTGGAGCAACCTACTATTTTAAATTAAGAGCCAAGTGAGTAAGTCCCAATTGGACTTTCACTTTTGGAACCAGATACAACCTAATAGGCTTTTGTTTGGCATCTCGTCAATGAGTGCAGTGGCTGGGCACATTGTGTTTGTCTCTCAGTCACCAGTGGACTCAGCTTGTCTGGAGCTCCCAGAATGCACCTGAAACTATTGCATTCTGGGTTCCAACATGGAAAAGTATCATATACTGAACACCATGCAGATCACCACGTACCCCATCACGCTTTATGCTCAAGTGAGACAGGAAATAAGAGTGTGCATTTATCTAATTTTCTTATTTTCATTTGAGAAGGTAAAATGGATCAGTGAGGAGGAACTGCCTCTGCAGAGTGAGTTTGAGCTTAATAAAAGAAGGAAAAATAAGATAGGAGCACACCCTGGAGAACGCAAGACGGACGATCAGAAGGAAAGCCGTGATACATAAGAGCACGCATTTAATTATGGGAAATGACAACGATGACTGCAGAGAAGAACTGTATAATGTGGCACTGACGGATAATAACATTATAATTTGTGAGAAAGATGATAAGAAGCATTACAAATAATGCAAATCAAGAAATAGAAGACTGTTTAAAATTCTAGCAAGTCCTCATAGGGATGCGAACGCTATACATTGTCAGTATAGACTGAAAGGAAAAACAAAATTCTCCTCCCGCCCACTTGCACACACAGAACCTATTACTCCAGGTAAACGGAAATCCAAAATCTGAAGCTTCAGGCCAAGGAAATAGGAGAAAACTGTTCAAGTAAGAAAAGAGCTGTGACTCTTACCAAAATTGATGAGATCATTCATTGGAATAAACTTCCTGCAGAGAAGTTTGGCCGTGCTATTTTGAGATAAAAGTTTAATACAGAAGAGGGCATACAGATTTATTTCATTTTATTTTAACAACCTAGAGGCCGGCAAGTGCAAACCCGTAGCTGTAACATTTTTTTATTCTAACATAGGACCTGTGCTGCCTCAGTTTATGGCAGAAGGACAGCACTACCTGTGTCTGGGGTCGAATAGAAAGCAGCCTCACTTTGAAACCACCCACTCCCACAACAGCTAAACCACCTGCTGGGATGCATGCGCCGTGGTGGCAGGGCTGGCATGATACGTGGTGCTGCGGACAGAACCGAGATCCCGTGCGCCTGCCTGAGCTTGCCTAAGCAGGCAGTTTAGACCACTGAGCTACCTCACCACCTCTTAATTACCTCTTAGACACTAAAATTTTCAGTTATCCTTCTTCCTTGACATAATGATTAGTCCTATTTCCAGGATTCTAATCTGGAGAAATATTTCCTGTTGTTTGTTCATAAAGGCCCAGAAAACACTTGTTCTGTTCAGTTCTCACTATATGCATATATTCCAGGTTTTATAAATTATACCACAGAAAAAAGACTGAAGAAGTGGGTTAAGACACAAAGGCCAAGCTGCAGCTTCAGGCCACGGCATATGTAGCCGCTCTCCAATGACATGAGCTTTCTTCATGCAGGAATTGCAATTCTCCGGGACTTCTTCCAAAAGTGGGCCTTTTGTCACTCCTACCTCCAAAGAAGATCTTAGTTGCATGCAAAACACAAGTACTCAGCTAAAGGTTTCTTCCTTGACTTTTGTAAAATTGAGTTCTTAAAAAACTCAGTTATTTTTTAGAGATACTGGAGGAAGAAACAGTTGGCTACTGTAATCAATAAATCTTGCCTAAGGAATATGTTTAAATATTATTCATGTATGTCTTGCTAACGCTGTGAGGCCACAGTCCTTAGTTATTCTGGGGTCCCCATTGTCTGTCTTCAGGATCCTGAGACGGTAGGTTTTGACCTGGCCCTAGCATGTGACTGGGAGAACTCTCAAGCCCATTGGGCTGCTTACTATTTATTATAAACATACTGATGCGATTGTTTATCTTTCGGGAGGAGCGGTGCTGGGAAATCCACAGGCCGCCACACGGCCTTCACGCAGTTGTCCCACACTCCACGGTCTTTGGGAGGTGACAGTTCTGCTCTGGCTCCGCAGAACTTTCCAGTACAAAGTTCCTCCCTCCAGAGTCTCCAGTGTTTTGCTTCTCAACACCCCTGCTCCATTTCTCTTCCAACTAGGGCAGAATAATGAGTCCTTTCTCTTATTTCAAAAAAACCAAGGCATGTCACCTTACTGAATCAATGTTTTTGGTAATTGAAAGCCCAGACAGTAGTGTTTTTCTGTCTTCTAACGTGTTTTCTTCTTCACCGTCTATATGAAGGAAATGAAATGAAAAGAAAAAGCAGAGAAATAAGATTTTTAAAAAGCCGTCATATTTCAAAAACTATACTTACTTTTTGTCTAGCGGGTGAATCTGCCTAATTATTTTTTTCACAAAATTTTAATTGATAAAATATTTTTTCAGTACTGGCTCATCAGTCATATACTGCTGATACATACTATCCAGGAAATGTAATGTTTTTGTTATATCCCTTCTGCTAAGACGCATGTCCATTTGAACCTCGCAATGTGTTGCATGTATTTAATACATATTCATTGAGTTAGAATGTAAAAATCAGCTTCGTGAACTCTTACAAACAAAACTAGAGGGGAAAAAAAGGGTATGGATAGGGCTAGAAATCCAGATGTGAGAACAGATGGGTGTGTTCTGTAAAACTCATACTTAATTCTCAATTACTTTGTGAATAACTGCTGACATTACTCAAATGGGAATTCCAATGGTCGGGAGAAGGATGACCATTCGGTGCTGGCGTATTCTGTCTGAAGAGGGACTCATGCTGCCTGTCAGACTCAGGAAAGATGCACACCCACTTCCTGCGTCAGTTCCATCCTGAGGGAGCAGAAGGTAAAGAAATAAGAACTGTGTGTGAAGTAAGCTTGGGAAATGTAAGCGATCCTACCTCGGGGATTGAAAGCATACAGTACCATCTCTAAAGCCTCCGGGGCGTCCTTCCACAGAGAGGCAAACCGTTTAACTTGCTTAATTTAGTTTTGTTGTTGTTGTTGTTTTGTCTTTTTTTTTTTTTTTGTCTTTTTGAGACAGAGTCTCGCTATGCAGTTAAGGCTGGCCTTGAGCTCACTTTTGTAGCCCAGGCTGGTCTCGAACTCGCACCAATCCTCCTGCCTCAGCCTCCCAAGTGCTGGGATTACAGACGTGAGCCACCATGCCCGGCTTAATTTAGTATTTTAAAGATTTGTTTGAGCATATGATACATAGACACAGCTACATATAAAAGATTAGATGATAGAAATATGCATAATAGTGCTATTCTATATCTGTATCTAACTATAATGGACAGATACATATTCCATTAGATAACAGAAACATCTTCAACACCTAATGAAATGTAAGGATTCTGTAAAAGAGAAAAAAACAGAAAATCCACTGTCGGAACTTACTTTTACCACAGCATAAGCGCTTAGGTGAGGAAACAAATATTTAAATATTTGACAGGGACATAGTGCGCTAAAACCCTGTCAGTTGTAAGTTCTCTCGTATTTATTGTTTATACTGGTTTGTGTCCCACTGTTTTTCTCATTTCTTCTACTTTTTTCTTTCAGTGTTCTTAGAATTACGTTCCTTTTTTTTTTTTTTTTT
>PVJA010020246.1:0-37219 GCA_004027025.1 Myocastor coypus | reverse complement strand
CTTCTTCTTCTTCTTCTTCTTCTTCTTCTTCTTCTTCTTCTTCTTCTTCTTCTTCTTCTTCTTCTTCTTCTTCTTCTTCTTCTTCTTCTTCTTCTTCTTCTTCTTCTTCTTCTTCTTCTTCTTCTTCTTCTTCTTCTTCTTCTTCTTCTTCTTCTTCTTCTTCTTCTTCTCCCTCTCCCTCTCCCTCTCCCTCTCCCTCTCCCTCTTTTTGAATTCAGGACCCTGCGCTTGCCACGCAGGCACTTACTCTACTGAGCTATTGCCTCATCCCTTCAAAATTTTATGTCAAGGTATCCAAAATAAATGATCTCACTATGTTGAAAGTATGGCTCAGCATCTATGTCCACTGCTGTATTACTTGTACAAGTTAAGTATTGGCCACCTTTCCTTTACTGTATCAAATATCTGACTCACAATTTAAAGGAGAAAAATCTTATTTTGGTTCACAGTCTTAGAGGCTTCTGGGCGCATCCAGCTGGCCCAGAGGCAGAAATATCATTTAGCAGGGCATAGTAGAGAAAAGACCGTTTGCCTTCCTCTCCTGCTTTCTGGTTGCCTTTCCACTGCCTTAAATAATGCACCATTGTATCTTGGGAGTGTGTGATGTGTGTTGATGACTTATTTTAACATAAATTTACAGTGGTAATTGGAAGCAAAAAGCAAAACAGAAAGATGCTGGAAAATGTAAATTTTGGTCAGAAAAGAAGCACATGTAAAGTTGATGACAAAGAAAGTATGGTTGCAAAAGAAATTATTAACACTATCAAGAAGAAGCCAAGTACTTTGCATTGGAATAATAAGAAATATGCCTTTGAAGACATCTCAGGAATTAATAAGACCCACCTATGAGAGGCTGAAAGGTGCAAAAGCATAAAACTTTCATTTGAGAAGAGAGTCCCTGAGCTCCATGCATGAGAAAGGCTATGTAGGAAATTGGCTTCTGAGCTGAATTTCATCTGTTTAAGTACTTAAAGGGACACTGCAGCTATGGACCAAGGAGGAGCTGTAGTGGTCACAGCAGACCTTGGTGTCATCTGGGTGATGTTGGTCTTGGAGGCATGCAAAGTGGAAGAATTGTGGGATCATGAAGCCTTTTACCCTAATTTCATAGGAAGTGAAACAGGGTAATAATGTGTGGAGCAGTGGGAGTGAATTTGAAGCTCCAACAAAGATACCAGGAAGTTGGAGATGCCAGGAACATGAGACATGCTGATGAAATCTGTAGAGAGCTTGTGGAGCCAGAGTCAAAGAAAGACCAAGTGGGCTTCAACCAGCCAGGCCATAGGAGTGGAGCTGCTCAAACCCTTTCAAACTCATACCGTCTCACCTTGTGCTGTAAATGTTCAGCAAGGAGCTCTAAGACTTCTAGTGTGTTCTCCTGGCTTGGTTTTGCCTTGGCCCTATTCTTTCAATTTCCCCTATTTATCTCTTTTGGAAGGGGAACATTTAACTTCTGCCATTGTATCTTGTAGCTTGTACCAATGTGTCTTGTATTACTTTTAAAATTTTATATAGATTCTGGATAAATTGATAATATACAATAAAATACTATTTGGCTTTACAAAAGATGATTGTCATTTGTAGTGCAACATAGTGATCTGCAGGATATTATGTAGAATAATAAGACACTGAAAGACAAAATCACATGTTCTCACTTATATGTAGGATCTGATAAGGTGGTACTGACGCAAGTAAGGTGAAACAATGGTTACTAGAATCTGGGCCAGTGGGGGTTGGGTTGAAAGATGAGGGTCTGAGGAGGGAGGGAGTGGGGAGTTGCTGATTAATGGGTAGAAAGTTTCAGGTAGGCAAGAGGAATAAATTTTGAGATCTATTACACAGTAGGGTGACTATAGTTAAAATAATGCATTTTCCAAGTAGCTAAGAATGTATTTCAAATGTTTTACCATAAAGAATAATAGGTAAGCAAGATGATAGATATGTTAATTAGTTTCATTTCATTATACCATATTATATAAATACATCAAATCACATTGTATTCCACATACAATTATGCATTGTCGGTCAAAAAATAAATGAATTGTGTTGCCAAATTATAGCCCTGTTGGGAGTTTTTCTGAGTTCTTATTGAGGCAGCGAGTAGCTCATAGCAGTGGGTGCACTTGCTCTGGTCTCTGTTTTAAGCAGAGGAAAACCTAGGGCAGGCAGTATGTTCAGCCCCCTTGTGGGCATGATATATAACAGATATTCCCACTGCTGCACACGTGGGCGTGATAAGTTCTGAGTATGGCTGAATTGAGGTGCAAACAACTTGGTACTCTTAGCGAGTCTATATTTTTCTTAATTGATTTCTTTCTTTATTATTACTCTTCACATTCTAGGAGTTTATGGACCTCAGAAAGAAGCTGAGTTTCATGTAAGCAGAAGATAATTTAAGAGTGACATTATGAGAGTTGTCGTTAGGATCTGGAGGAAGGACAGGGATGCTGAGATACTCAGAGGCTAGCACCAGGGAGTCTATGCTTTCCCTAGACCTGAGGGACAAGGGGACAAGCATCCCCTGAGACCTTGAGCCACAGAAGGGGCTGCACGACAGGGATGGTCTCCTCAGCGTGATGCAGCCACCTCAGAAATCTGGTGAGGAAGCAGTGTTGGTTTGACTGAAGTGGACCCTGGCCTTGCTTCTGTTCCTTTCCTAACATTGCCTCCTATGAGCTCCCATTGGGTTCTGTCAGAGCCGGAAGACTAGGAGACTCGTGTTGCTATGTGAGACACAAGATAGAGGGGAGATGAGGGAAAATAGATGTGGGCAGGTGGAGGGCTGTGGAGGGTTGGCAGCAGGGAGGAAATGACAGGCCTTGCCATTTTCTGGGTTGGACATCTGTGGGGTCCCATCCTTGCCCTTTAGAATGTGAAAAAATTCTTTATGTTTCACAGAAAATATCTGTCACATTGAAAGATGAGCGAAAAAGTGAATTTTACTGAATGTCATGTAAGGGAAGAAGGGACCTCCTTCAGTGCATACTCCAAGGCATTTGGTGCAGTGCCATGTTCTGCAGTTAGCAGCATCCCCCTCCTAAGTGCCACAGGCATCACAAAAGCCCTGTGGCCCGTTATGCTGCCACCCCACACAGGGCTCAGGCTCTGGAGACCTCATCTTGCAGTCCTCACCTTCCCTTCCTCCATTCCTTGAGCTCTCCTCTGCCGGTGGTGCTCTGTTCTACCCAGCTTTCCAGATGGACATTCAATAAGTCCCTGGACTTTCTGTAACTGAGAGCTACCCTCTTTAGAGCAGTTGAGGAACTAGTTTTGTTTTTGTAGAAGACAAAGAGTTGTGAAACCCTAAATTCTTTGCTGTCTGGACTGTGAAAAGGACTAATGAGCAATGGAAAATGTTGAGATTTTGGATAATATCAGATTTTTAGTTTTTAAGAAAAATTTAAGAATATTTACATTTTTGCGCATCTACATTTTAGAATATTTTCATCAAGTTTCAAACTCTATGCCCATTGTACAGCTCCCTTGTGCCCCATCCTTAATTTATGGCAACAACCTTACTACTCCATTTTTCAAATTTTAGGGCTTTAGATAGGTTGTAAGAGCAAAGCGTACAATTTTATTTATTTACTTTTGATTTTGTTTTTAACTTGGTTTAACTCTTTAAGGTTCATCCAGGATTTAAAAATTTTTTAATGATATTTCTAGCACCTTTTATTTTTTATTTTATAGAGAAAAAATAAAAATAACATTAAAATAGTTTCAATACAGGTTAGTAGTAAAATAACAATAATTAATACATTGTTTATTGTTATATTCATTATAGTTATTAGAATGCACAATACAAGAATGAAATATTCCGATATACTGCTAGTATCTCTTAGTTATTCCAAAAGGAAAGTTTTGTGCTAATGTTGTAATTCAGGCTTTGGAAAGCTACAGAAGGACCACTCCAGCCAGCAGATCCAGTGAGGCATCAAGGCACCAGTGGCAGTCACTTCAGGAGGCACCCAAAGAAATAGCCCAGACCACCCACCTAGTGAGTCCCAGTAACTCACCAAGGCACTCAACAGTGGGGGAACACTTATACAGCCAGACCACACCAGACAGGGACCTGCAGAATCTATTACCCTCAAAGCCTGTTTGTGGGCACACAGCAGCAGTTGTCAGATAAACTAGCACACCTACATGAGGAATAGAAGAGACAGGTGGGGCTACCATTCTTTCCTTT
Source organism: Myocastor coypus (assembly GCA_004027025.1). Taxonomy (NCBI): domain Eukaryota; kingdom Metazoa; phylum Chordata; class Mammalia; order Rodentia; family Myocastoridae; genus Myocastor; species Myocastor coypus. The sequence continues at coordinate 33,030 of PVJA010020246.1, read as the reverse complement.
AAAAAATCTCTCTCTCTCTCTCTAGCTCATCTGTCTATCTCTATCAACTCTATCTCTACCTCTCTCTCTCTCTCTCTCATCTCTATCATCTATATCTATCTATCTATCTATCATCTCTATCATCTATATCAAAGGGCTGGAGAGAACTCAAATAATAGAATGCCAACTTTTGTCCACATATCTAGAGGGAAAGATCAGTTCTAAACCTGGCACAAACTGCACTGAAAAATATTTCTGAGATCAGACATGGATTTACCACAGAACTGTGAACCCCAGAGGAATTTTGCTTCATATACTTTTCTACATTTGTTTGACTGGTTTTCCTTTCTCTGTCCAGTTGAGGTCTGGTCCTTTTTTGTTTAGTTTAACTTGGTCCTTTGGTTTTTCAGGATTATTTTGATTTGCTTTTTTAGTCTTTATTTTTTTTTCTCCTTACTTAATGACTTAGATTTATCACCTTCCATTTGTTTTTATCTAATTGTCTTTTAATTCTTTTCACAACTGCCTTGCTTCATTTTATGATACTTTCTTTTCTGTACCCAGTTCATTTCAATATTCCTCCGCTTCTTCTTCTATTCTTTCTCTCTTTTGTCCTCCAGTTTCCTAACACTTGGGCAATTCATTAGCTAATGCCATGAAGCCTTGCTCCTATAATATTGGACCACATTCATCCACTTGACCCCTCTATGTCTTAATCCTCTTCCTCACAACAGAGTAAGATCACTCTGTTTAAGGGAAAAATGATTGCGTACAAGTTTCAGAGACATACTGGATTCTATTATATAACTGGAATTTACTCCCATGGTTAAAAGTATGAGTCTAATAGTTACCACAGTTTTTCAACTGTCAAGTTGTATTCCAGACTATTGTTATTGCTAACTGTCCTATTTTATTTGGGATATCAGACTTACTATAATCTCTTTTAGTCACCTGTATAATAATACTGTGATTTCATGGGTCTTTAGCATCACCAGATTCTTGTATCAAAGGATTGGGTGCTGAACCAAATAGGTAACTTTTCATCCTCAATGCATTGGGAAGGTAGATTCTTCAGATAGACACAAAGACCAAGAACAACCTTCCTCTAGCAGATATCCCTGAGAAATAGCCCTTTTCTAGGGAAGCCACAATACTAGAGATAAAGCTATCTACCCTAAGTAATCTGTAAGTGTCAACACAGAAAACAAATAATACAAAAACAGAAAATGATTAAAAAAAAAAAGCAAAATGGAATCCCAGACCCTCAACCCACCCAGAATAAGTCCAGAGCACATTAACATAGAGGGAATCAGAAGCAAACCACTGGAACTTTCTGAAATAATAACTATAGGAGTAACAAACTAATTGAAAAGAGTATAGAAAAATTAATATCCAAGGTGTAAAAAATGATCAAAATGAGTGACATTAAAATAGACACAAGAGCAGTAGTTTATATAATATGAGGTCAACATAGAATACTAGAAATATTGCCACTTATATACACAACCTTAAGGTATATAACAACCAGTCAACTTAAAAAAAATAAAATAGACACAGGGCTGGGGAGATTGCTCAGTGGTCTAAATACCTGCCTGTCAAGTGAAAGGACCTGGATTTGATCCCTAGTACTACATACTATGATGGCCCTGGGTACTGAACAAGCCACTGAAACCAGATATGGTGGTACAGTCTTGTACTCTCAGTGATAGGGAGGCTGAGACAGGAAGATCACTATGAGTCTGAGTTGTGTAATGAGACCCTGTACCAAGTAAATACAAGATTTAGAGAAATAGAGATAAATAAGGGAAGTGCTTAGGAAAACAATTGAAAACATGAATGCCAACACAGAATAGAAATGAAATCCATGAAACAGAAACAGAATTCCAGGAGATTAGGAAATCAAAAACTGCACTGAAAAGATCTAGAAGACAAGATTTCAGCTAGTAACCATGAAAAGAGAGATATCTAGAAAATAGCAAGAGAAAAAGAAAGAAAGAAAATAGCAAGAGATCATAAAAACCCAACCAAATAGGTATAAGATGAAGCAAAGAGGAACAATATAAGATTGTTATATGAGTTAGTGAAAAAACCAGAAACAGTGCAAAAGGCATAGAAAATATTTTCACACAAATAATGGCAGAAAATCTCCAAAACGTTGATAAAGAATTTGATATGCAAATAAATGAAGCATATAGAATTCCAAATAGCCACTACCAAAATAAATCTATACCGAGGAATGTAATAATCAATGTTCTGGAAATTCAGCACAAGAACAGAATATTACAAGTGGCCAGAGAAAGGAAATGAATCACCTATATAGGAAAATGCAACAGAATCATGGCAAACTTCTTGACCCAAACAATCAAATCAAGGAGAGCTTGGAGTGAAGTGTTTCAAGCCCTACCAGAAATCAGCACAAATTGATGTAGCCCACAAACTATCTTTCACAATCAATGGAGAAATAAATGCTTTCATGACAAGAAAATAACTGAAGAAATGTATTACCAGCAAAACATCTAATGCCCTAAAGGATGTATTAGAAAGGAATGATACAGCCTTTGAGAAAATGGGGCCAGAACTATAGCTCAGTGGCATAAGCTCTTGCCTGGCAATTGCAAAGTTCTGAGTTTGATTTCTGGTGAAATAGAGAGAGAGAGAGAGAGAGAGAGAGAGAGAGAGAGAGAGGGAATGAGAATGAAGAACACAAACATACAAACACCAATAAAAAGAAGCAGCCAGTCTGGGAAAGCAATTAAACAGAATGGAAAGTCTGAGAATCAACAACAGGAAAACAATATGAAAAAGATAGCCAATACATAGCAGTTATAATAACCAATATACGTAGTCTCAACTCACTTTCTCTCTTTCTCAAAAGAAACAAACAGACAGAATGGACTAATGAACATGATACAACAATGTGCTCCCCTAAAGAAAACACATTTAACACCCTCCCCCAAGTTCACAAACTAAAAGTCAAAGAATTGAAAACAATTCTCCAGGCCACAGGAACCCAGAAAAAGAGTAGAGGCAGCTGTTCTATTTGCAATGTAGACTTTAAGCCAAAACTGACTGAAAGAGAGAGAGGATCACTACATACTTGTTAAGGGAAAACTCCAAGAAGAGATAATAAAAAAATATATGGCGCAGGTTCACTGAACTCCATAAAACAAATATTTACAGACATGGAAAAACAAATAAACACTATCACAGTTGTCGTGGGGATCTTAATACTCCACTTTCATAAATAGGTAAATTAACTAGAATATATATATATATATATATATATATATATATATATATATATATATATATATATATGGAAACAAATGGACTTGGCAGAGGTCTACAGAATGTTCCATCCCAAAACATCAGAATACACATTTTTACCAGTTGCATATGGGTCTTTCTCCAAAATAGAACATATATTAGCCAAGAAAACATGCATAATTATTTTAAAAAAATTTTGTTGAAATGCAAGACAAAATTTTACAACAAAACAATAGGAGAATTACAATTATTAAAACATTGTTGTCTTTTAAATAGTTGATCAGGGTGTAAGACATAAGTATAGAGATTTCTCCAAATGATAGTAGCACAAAGCTTCCTTTTTAATGAACTATGAGATAGTAATAGTATAACCGACTTGCGTTTTTTTCTCTTTACCTTACTATTTTTTCCCCTTTCAACCATACTGGTTCCTTTCTTTTTCTGAGCAATTTCTTCTCATTCACAATATCTATTATATATCTTAGAACTCATTTAGTCTTCTAGTTTCTTATATAAAGCATGTTTAAGTAAATATAGAGTGCTGAAGTCATCCCATGCATACTATCTGACCAGGGCAGAATGAAATTGGAAATCACAACAATAGGAATTACAAACTAGATAAATGCACAGAAATGAAACAACACCATTCTGAGCAACTGATTGGTCACAGAGGAAATAAAAGATAAAATTAAAAATTACATATAATTAAACAATAATGCAGATACAACATACTAGAGCTTATAGGATGCAATGAAAGCAGTCCTATGAGGGAAATTTATAGCAATGAACTCTCATATCAGGAAAACAGAACGAGATCAAATAAACAATCTAATGTTGGAATGAAACATCTACAAAAAAATGACAACAAATGAAACCTAGAGCTCATACAAAGGAGGTAATTAAAATAAGAACAGGAAGTAATATAACTGAGACTAAGAAAACAATAGAAAGAATCAATGAATCAAAAGTTGCTTCTTTGAAAGAATAAACACAATTGGTAAACCATTAGTTAACCTCATCAAAAAGAGGAAGGAGAAAAACTCCACAAATTCAGTCAGCTAGGAATGAGAAAGGGAAAAATCACAATGGCTCCTGCAAAGATCCAGAGGGTCATCAAAACCTACTATGAGAATATACAATTTAAAGAGATGAAGAACACACAAGAAATGGACAGATTCTTAGGCATGGTCAAATTGACAAAAGAAAATACAAAAATTCTAGATAACCTAATATCAGCCAATGAAATGGAAAATATAATTTAAAATTTACCAACAAAAAAAGTCCAAGTTCTGAAATATTTGCTGCTGAATTCTAAAGAAATTTAGAGAAGAGCTAACCCGACTAATGCTGAAACTCTTAGAGGATGGAAAGTGGAGCAATATTTTCAAAATAATTCTTAGAAGTATTTTCCTGATGCCAAACACAGAGAAGAATGCAACAACAACAAGAACGAAATCAAATTCTACAAGCTAATTTCCCTGATAAACATAGACACAAAAATTCTCAATAATATACTGGCAAACAGAATAATGGAAATCATCGAGAAGATTATATACCACGATCAAGTGGAATTCATTCCAGGAGTATAAGAATGATTCCACATATGCAAATCAATAAACATAATACACCATATCAACAGAGCCAAAGACAAAAATCACAAGGTCATCTCAGAAGCAGAAAAAGCTTTTGATGGAGCTCATCATTCATTCATGATAAAATGCTACAGAAAATTATAATATATCATCTTTACTTCAATCTGATAAAAGCCATCTATGAAGAACCAACAGCCAACATTATCCTAAATGGACAAAAACTAAAAGAATTCAGTCTAAAATTAGAAACAAGACAAGGACGTCCATCATCACCGCTCCTTTCAATATAATTCTGGAAGCAAACATTAGCCAGAGGAATTAGACAAGGCAGAAATGAAAGTAATGATGATTGGAAAAGAAGTTAACTAATCACTATTAACAGATGACATGATGCTGTACGAAGAAGACCCCAAAAACTCCACCAAAGACTTGTAGATTTTATAACTGAATTCATTATTATAGTTGGATACAAAGACAACATTCAAAAATCAGTAGCATTCCTGTATGCAAACAACAAAACACAATGAGAGAAATTAGGGAAATCGTGCCTTTCATAATAGCATCCAAAAAATTAAATACTTGTGAATCAATCTTACAATGAAAATAAAAGATCTATACAGTGAAAATTACAGTACTCTGAAAGAAGAGACAGAAGAGGATATCAGAAATTGGGAAGATATTCTTTGCTCAAGGGTGGAAAGAATCAATATAGTGTAAATGGCCCCACTCCAAAACTGTTATATGAATTTAACATAATCCTAATCAAAATGCCATTAGCATATCTCCCAAAACCAGAGAAAACATTTCTGAAAATCACCTGGAAATGGAAGAAACCCAGAACATCCAAGGAAATTGTTGGAAAATGAAGTCAAGTCAGGGGACCTCACAATCCCTGACCTGAAATTGTACTACAAAGTTATTGTGATAAAATCAGCATTGTATTTGCAAAACAAAACACCCAAAACCGACGTGAAGAACTTTGGAACAGGTTAGAAGATGCCAACACAACTCTAAACACACTAAGCTACCTTATTTTTAACAAAGGATCTATACACGTTCACTGGAAAAAAAAAAAAAAAACTAGCCTTTTCAATAATTGATGCTAGAAAAATTGGCTTTCCTCATGTTAAAGAGTGAAACTCGATCTGTGTTTGTCACTGTGTACTAAACTAAATTTGAAGTAGATCAGAGACCTAAATGCTAAAACGCAAATAATAATTTACTGGAACAGAAAGCAGGCAGAAATCTTGAAGACATAGCTGTAGGCTGAGACCACAAGGGAAAACCCAGACCACAAGGGAAATTGTACAAAGAAAAAGCAAATGAGATCTCATCTTATTAAAAAGTTTTTGTACAACAAAAGAAAGCACCAACAGAGTGAAAAGATAATCCACAGCATGGGACAGAATTATAGCTAGTTATCCCACAGACAAAAGTGCTCTCTTCAGAAATTGTAAATAGTGTATATATATATAGGTGGGATATAATACATACATATATATATATATATATATATATATATATATATATATGTATTATATATACTACTACTACTCACCTGGAGCCAGGGATATAGCTCAGTGGCATAAGCATATGCTTGGTTTTTTGTTTTTTGTTTTTTTTCAGGACTGGGATTCAAACTCATGACCTTGCACTTGCCAGGCAGGCACTTGTGCCACGGAGCTACCACCCCAATCAATAAGCATATGCTTGGAAAGAGCAAGGTCCCAAGTTTAATCCCCAGGGGAGAGGGGGAGAGAGAGAGAGAGAGAGAGAGACAGAGAGAGAGACAGAGAGACAGAGACAGAGAGACAGACAGAGAGAGAGAGAGAGATCCTAGAAACCTTTATGGGTAAATTAGACTTAAGTGAAATAAATCAGACCCACTTGTATAAATATTGCATTGTCTCATTAGTGTGAAAAAGCAAAGTAAAATGATGTGAAATACATAATAGATATTGTGAATTGAGATGACAGTTTTCAAAAGTAAAGAGAAATGGTGATGGGAAAAGGGAAAGGAAGGAAGGGAAAAGGATATATATATATGGTTTTTGCTTATCCAGAATTGAGGCTCAACGTGCTAGCTGGACTCCAGCTCAGTAACCCCACTCCTAGTATAGTAGCAGGCTCAATTTGCATTCTTTGAGCTTCTTACCTCATTTCTTATTTCAAAAGTGATATTTGTGTCTGTTACATTTGAAAGGTGTTCCTTGCCTAGTGAGGCTGAAAGCTTCAAAGGTAAGTCTAATGTTGTTGTTGGACAAGTGTTATAGTGGAAACCTATAAAAACCTATCAGTTTGTTTCACAGTTGACCAATTAAAGTTTTAGTATCTTGTGGTAAAATCTGAATACCTCCTTCTGTGAAAATTACAGGCACTATTTGAAGAAGTTTCCTTCTACCATGTCTCCAAGAGTTTATGTCTTTTGTCTTTGGACCACTAATAATGGACTGAGTACAACGACCCTGGATAATGTGAAGCGGACTACTCACAGCAATTTGTTTTTTTCAAAATTATTAAGCAACTATGTAAAAATTATTTCTGTAGCACCAAGGATGATGTAGATGTGTGGCTTTATGATGAAAAAGAAAGTGCAAGAAAGGCTAATTTGAGAATTGACAAATTGCTTCTATTTATTTCTCAACCCAGCTAATTATTTCTTAATAGGGTGAATCCATAAGAGGAAGGAATCTGCGATTAAGATACTAGATATGATTCTTTTGCCTACTGTTCATAGGTTTGATGGGTGAGATATATGAACTCTCAGGGTCTTGTTTTGCTGTTCTGCAATATAGTGGTAATATTCATGTAGCCTCCCAGCTGCAGGAAAACTAAATGAAGTAGGACAAGGAAGTCATCTGTCAACCTTGTATGCAAATAGTGTTAGGTTCCTAATAAGTAGAAGTTGCCATTGTTGCTGTCACAATTATGAGTGGTTAGGTTTGCCGCTGGATAGAACATTCACTAGTGTTCTCTTCGCACAACTCGTTACCTCACAGTACCTGGCAAAGATTAGAGGGTCATACAACCAGGAGGACCTATTTTCGTCTTCACTTTCTCATTGTACATGTTCAGCAAATTACTTCCAGCTCATGTCCTGCTGGACATGACTTGAAGTCACAACACCTCTTTCTCTAGCCCTTTCTGAAGGCCAGAACCATCCAAATCCAATCAAATGACTTCATCATTTACCTACAGCTAGAACTCAGTCTGCTAAAGGGTCCCTACCCCTACTCTGGATGCATTTTGAAACAAATTATTCCTACTTGTGTACCCACTTAATATATTATATACCAAAGAAGCTTTGTATACATTTTTTATGGATCTGATAACAAATTTTTTTGAAGTTTGAATAAACTTGGAGTTTTAGCACGAGACAATAGAACCTAAAGGGTAAAGTTGAGGGTGATTGGGAGTAAGATCCAGCCCAGGAAAACCTAAACTGTGAAGAGATAACCAAGATCCTCTCTCACCAATGTGTGTGCAAGGAATAATATAAGAGACAGAAGGATAAAAGAGACAAGAAAGAGACCTTTACTGAATACTTGCCACACATGAACACTGCATTTCTGTTTCCTGTCTGATTTCATAGCAACCCTGTGATAAAAGCACTCATTGAGATTTTATACAAAAGACCCAGAAAGGTTATATGACTGAGCAGTTCACACAGTGTGAGTGACTTGTTTGGCCTCAGACACCTTATGGGTTCTTTATCACTCTGCCTCAGAAAATCAACTCCTGTAACACTGATCAGGAATGAATACCGTAAAACCATCAACCCCCCACACAAAATTGTTATTTGATGTATAAAATGGGGCTAGCAAGAGTTATTTATGTCCTATTTATGCCTAATTACCACATAGCACGATAATTATTATGATTAAATATCTGACAGACACGTTTGCTGTTCATTTTATTTGATCCACAGGGAAAATGCAGCGGAAAGGAGCCTCATCTTCGTCATTTCTTGCCCACGCAGCATGATCATGCACTTATGACTTCAATAAATTACCACAGGCAACATGGTCAGCAGTTTCAGACCACTACAGCAGCCTAGACAGAAAACACGGGGAGACACACAGAGCCTTAGCATTAATGTCAACAAAAGCATCATCTATTAATTTGCTAACAATTCCTCCCCGCTGTGTACAGGTATCATTAAGAAATCCAAATGCACTTCGATTTCATTGACTAAAGTTCCTGCTTTGTTTACTGAGCTTGGAGAAGCTAAAATTTGTGGTGAGTGAGTGTTCAGGCTCACAGAGGAGCGAATACATGAACTGATGTGTTCTAGGGAGTGAAGAGAAGGCATGCAGATCTACAAAGGATATGGGTGTGGGTAGAGAGGTCACTGTCATGAAGTAGAAAGTAAAAGGTTAAGTTTTTTTTTTTTTTCTTGTTTCAGAACTTTTGTTTGTTTGCTTATTTATTTATTTTTCTGGCTGACTCAGCCTGCCCTGAGGTCAGGGCTGGTGCAGCATGTGGTGCCGGGGATCGAACCGCGGTCCCTGCAGCTGCCTAAGCTTTCCTAAGCAGGCGCTTTAGACCACTGAGCCATCCTGCCAGGCCCCTAATGGGTTAAATTTTGGAAAACCTCATGTGACCATTATTTGCTGTGTGATTCTCACCTGTATGTCTATGTTTTTAAATCTTTAAAATGGGGATAATAATAATATCTAGCTCATGAGGCATGTTCTAGCGTCCAAACAAACAAACAAACAAAAACTCTGGAGCAAGATTTTGAGTATGGTCCCTTCTTTTGAAGGTGATACAAAGAAGCCTACATAGTAAGCAAGTTAATGAACTAGGTATAGTCATAGGCAACTGGTAGGCGACATTGATGGGACTCTATAATAGTTATCTCCTGATATGTAATAAGTTATCACAAAGTTCAATTAAGTGGCTTACTATAAACATAAATATTTACATTTTCTATATGTCTGGAGTTTGGGAGTGGCTTCTCTGAATGAAAGATTGTAGAATTTCTTATAGAGTTATAACTATTCAAGACATCAATCAGGACTGCTGTCATCGGAAGACTTCAGTGGGATGGGAGGGTCCTCCTTCAGGCAGGTCAGTCACATACCTGGCGAATTGGTGCTAGTTGTGGGTGACGGCGGAAGGCTTCGGTTCCTCACTTGTGCAGACTTCTCCATAGTTTCACACATGGGTGTGTTCATTACATGGTGGCCGGCTTTCTCCCAAACAGTCACCCCAAAGAGAACCATCGTTTCACGACCTTGCCTCAGGAGCCCGTAGCATCAGACTTGTCTTATCCATCTCAAGTGAGGCACTTCGTGTGGTCCTTGTTGGAGAGTGGAGAATCATTCTCTATTTTCTTTAGGAGCTTCAAACAATTCAATGCTTCTCAGAGCTGCTACACATTCTGTGAGGCTTTTCTCTGAGGACAGAAGGAGCTGAATTACTTATTAATTCCCACTGCTGTTGGCCAAGGCTTCTGGGGTGGTGCCCTGCAGACAAGAGGGAGTGAAGAGAGGGGAGGGAAGTGCTGCGGAGACACTGCCTGAGGAGACACTGCTTCCGGTTCCTGTGACGCTGAGGAGCTCCCGAGTTCCGGTCTCCCCAGATGGATTCCCACCCAAGCAGAGCCCTTGGTTCCAGTAACGGTGGGCCAACTGAGTGCAACGTAAGCCCACATTATTTCCTACATTTTCTTTCCTTCATATGCATCAATTGAAAACAGGACTGAGAGTTTTGTTCTATTGCCTAACAACCCTTCTTACATGGATTAGCAGATAAATGCCATGCAAATAGAAGATACTTATAAACATGGACTCGCACACTTGCATCCACAAAGACAAACTGCACTCCTCTCTGCTGTCTATTTCTGGTGCCATATTGACATAATTATAGTGCTGCAGTGGTAGATCATGATTTCAAAATAAAACCGTAATCACCATCAGAAAAAATGCAAGAGAAGATAAAAACAAATGCAAAGCAATTAAAAAGTCCAGGTGGATGCATTTTCCCACGCTGTCACCTACTCTCATGCTATAGGATGCTTTGCTTTTGAGTGTATGCAAGAGTGTATTTGTGTGTGTGAGAGTGTGCATGTGTGTAGTTTTTCTCATCATAAATCTGAACCTATAACTACAATATGAATACACAATGAAGAGTTGTATTATTTGAAGATTACCCTCCTTCTGTTTAACTAGATTTTTCTGTTTATCTGTAGACTTAGTGGCCAGAAAATCTTGGGTGTAGAATTTATGTTACAACTAGCTGTCCTACCTAATTTTCTCATTGCTGAGGCAAAATTCCCAACACCCAAAGTTAAAGGAGGAAAGATCAGTAAGGCTCATAGTATGTAGGTTTCGGCCCATAGTTGGCTGACTCTAAGAAAGGGTGGCTCAGCAGAGGGAGGTTGCAGAGGAGAAACAGTTCGTGGTGGGTGGAAGGCAACAGAGTAGTGAGTGAAGAAGCAGCAAGCAAGAAGCAGCGACAACTGCAGCTCTCTTTCTGCTCCTTACATGCTACCCAGGCTACCTGTGCTTAGGGTAGGGAGTGCTCACACCCAGAACAGGGCCTTAATGCTAACAGCCTACCAGGAGTTGATCCTGGCATTACATCCTTCACCCCAGCATCACATAGTCTAGGTCCTGCCACCTTAGAAATGCTTGATCTATGGGCCCATAAAGCTTCTAGGGAGAGGGTTGGGGAGGTAGCTCAGTAGAATCAGCAGTCGCCTAGCAAGCGCAAGGTCCTGAGTTCAATCCCTGGTCCCAACAAGGAAAAAACAATACAAAACAAAAGTTTCTTTGGGGCCAGGGAGATGGATTGGTGCGAGTTTGAGACCAGCCTGGGCTGCAAGTGAGCTCAAGGCCAGCCTGAACTGCATAGTGAGACTCTGTCTGAAAAAGACAAAAAAAAAAAAAAAAAAAAAAGCTTGTAGGAGACATCTAGATACATAACACTCATGTAATTCCTTTGTTACGGTTGTCACTAAGGTCAATTTTGAATGTTTCTCTAGTTATATTTTTGAAAGTTGTTCTTTTACATTTGAAAAATAAGTTTTCACGTCCTGAATTCACTTGCCTCTCCATTCCTGCTTTCTCTATCCCTCCTGCATTCATTAGTATTTTGCAACCTTCTTCTACCCCTGTCGCTGACTAGAAAGTCTGGAAAGTCACCAACATCCTATCATCTCTGTTGGGAGGCTTACCAGCCAGAAGCTTGGGGGCTGGATCACTTAGGTTTGGGGACACTGTTTCTTTTGCTGTGCTTTTGCAAACCTATTGAAATATTGAGCCCCTTTCCAGTGCCTGCAAACTTGAGTTCCTCTTTTCCAGACTTGGCCTGGGGTACAGTGAAGGTATATGTTTTGCTAAGTCGTAAAGACTTGAAGTAGCTTGAGCATCCAATCTTGAGGCAGAAATTTCCCTGAGGCTAGCTCACATGAAATGCTACTTTGGTTTTTTTTTTTTTTTTTTTTTTCAATTTTTTTATTGTTTAAATTTAACAATGGTTATATTACATATTTTCATCATCACATCAGTTTAGATTAATACATATAGGTATATAAGATTGATCAAACAATTAAACATTAACCTTTCTAAATCCACATTACTTATTTTTTTTCTTTTCCCCCTTCTTTTCTTTGAAAGTTGACATATTACATATTGTCCTCACAATCATTCTATAGAGTGCAGTGTGTGGGCATGACCCACCTCCCTATTAATGTTGCATAGAAAAAAGAAAGAAAGAAAGAAAAAAAAGAAAGAATATACTTCTCTTTGGACTAAGAGGAAGCAGATACATACACAGTCAAAGGTTTTGCAATTGCAGTGTGCCACCAGTGAAGCTTGTGATGTTGGAGGCTATTGAATCTAAGCCTCCTAAAGCTCATCTCACCAATCTAGCTCTGTGTGAAATGCTACTTTGAATAGCATCTTTGGGCATACTGATGAAAATATTCTTTTAGTGTATTGCTATTTATCAGATTGTAGAAGAAGACTTTAAGGAAAAAGAGGAACTATTTTAAGTAATTTATTTTTTTGAGAGATTTGATACAGGATCTCACTATGGTGTTCAGAGTCATAGTGATCTTCCTGTCTCAGTCTCCCCAGCACTGGGACTGTAGGCATGCTTCACCACACGTGGTTTCAGGCTGGCATGGCATGGGGTACTGGGGATCGAACTTGGGCTCTTCTACTTTCCAGGTAGATGCTTAAACGGCTAAACTATCTCTCCAGCCCAGCTAGTTTTTATTTTTACTGAGTCTGCCAATTGTAGTAAGTCATTACTTTGAGTCAAAGCTCCATTGGCACCTAAGACCCCATACGTTTGTCATCTCCTTTGTACACTCTGATCCTGTTTGTCCCTGCTATGATGCTACTGTATGAGCTAGAGGCAAGGAGAGTACGGAAGGAATGTTGGTGAGCGACTGTAAGTGGGAACTCGAATTTGCTTTCTACCTCTTCCACAGGCACGCCTATGGATTTCTCAACAGATCTGTCTCCCATATTCAATGTTTCCTTTGCCTTCACAAGGAAAGGTAGCTGGAAACATCATCTTTAGTTTATATATTTTAAATTTTATTTCTGTGACTTTATAGAGTTCCTGGAGAGAGGTCTTCTAAAAAGTAGATTGGGGGAGCAAGTACATTGGTTTGTGAGATTTAAGACTGATAATAAAACTAGAAAATGCGTCAATTTTAAAAAATGTTTTAATTTCTTCATTAAATAAGAAGCACATAATAGTTTATTAAAATTAATGTGAAAAATATTAAGGGTGGAGGGCATCATGCGGATCCTTTTGCCTGACCCGGGGTGAAGAGTGCTTCTTTTACGAGGACTTAATTTCCTCTAGTCCATTCACCTCCTACTGTACCTCCTCTGGTTTCCAAAATCTTAGTCTTACTTACCTGCTGGCTAAGGATTGGCTCTCTACCATCATTTCTTCCATCTCCGATAGCAATTTCCCTTGTCTGCTGCAACGACACCTCATAAATGAACTGCTTCAGATTGCTGTGTTAGAAGTATGGGGTGGAATCCAGTGAAGTGTAGCAAATTATTTTCATTTCCTACTCCTATTAAGTAGTGGCTGCTATTCTACTATGTTTTAAATCTAGCTGTTTAGCCGGGCGTGGTGGCTCACGCCTGTAATCCCAGCACTTGGGAGGCTGAGGCAGGAGGATTGGTGCGAGTTTGAGACCAGCCTGGGCTACAAAAGTGAACGCAGGACCAGCCTCAACTGCATAGCGAGACCCTGTCTCAAAAAGACAAAATAAATAAATAAATAAATAAAAATAAATAAATAAATCTAGCTGTTTGATCCTCAAAATCTAAAAACTAGCTTCTGAGTGCAGTTCTCTGGTGTTAGCAGTGCCAGCTGCAGCTATAAATTCCTCTCGTTGAGCCACAGCCCCTTGCCACATCCTGAAATTATATTTGACTGTGTTGTTCCGCTGTACATCTATATACTGTGGCCTGCAGAGAGAGTGCTTTCATGCACATTTCTCTCCCTTCCTGACAAACCCACTATCTCTGAATTAATGGCAAATATAGCATCGCCACTTCTTCCATACCTTGCTGACCTTGTTGTTGCTTGTTTAGCTAATGAAGTGTTGCAGCCAGCATTTTACCTGGAGGTTTGCAAGAACCTGTGTTTTTTTTTCTTTCTGGTGCTACAATTAGAGTCAACAAGAGAGAAGAGCACTGTGGTCAGAAAACTTTATATCCTCAGGAATCTTTCCATCTGGACATTTTGAGCTAACAAAGGAGCTCAGTGCTATTAGGAGTTCATTTGAAAACATGGTCAGTGCATCCTTTATAAAATTCAACCTAGGACAGAACCAGAACCTTGGTATGGTGCATTTTCATCTGCTCTGGTAGCAAAGGTCTGGACTATTCTGCCTGGATGGACTGAAGCGAAGATGGGGGAGAAGGAAAGAGGAAAAAGAGAAAATGGAAGAAGGTAAACAAAGGGAGTGGTTCGTGCTTGCTTGTGCCTCAGGCGGGAGCAGGTTGAGCTTCGCGCGATGCAGTCAGTTTTCTTAGATCTGCTTTACACTCTGTTTTTTACTTGTTTCATGCTTATTCTGGCTTGCTTGTGATAATTCATGAGCACTAAAGCTATCTTCTGGCCTCCCTCAGTACATTTTCAGCATTCTCTTGGCTTGGTTTTCTGGGGATTGAACCTGGGTCCTGAGAGGTTCCAGTCAGTGAGAAAATATTTGCAAACTACATATTTGGCAGAAGGTTTGTATCTAAAAGACATAGTTTTGCAATTTGAATTCTGTACCTAGATGCTTCCAAAAGCCTCATGGACTCATGTGTGGAGCTTTCCAGAGACGGCTGGATCTAGGCTGCGATGCTAGGATGAAGGCTATGGCGCTGAGATTAGGGTGGTGATGCTGGGATTAAGGGTGCCCTTCCCCGGGTGCAAGTTACAGGGCCCAAAGAGTGAGTACCTTGGGTGGACTATAAAGGGACAGAAAGAGAGCTGGATGCTGCTGCTTGCTGCATGTAGTGTCCTACTTGCCTGCCATAAACTTGCTCCCTTGCGATGCTCCTCCGCCGTGCCACCCCTCCTTGGAGCCATCTCACTATGGGTTGAAATCTCCACAAACTATGAACCAAAATAACCTTTTCCTTCTTCGGCTTGTGTGTCTTTGGTATTTTGTGTCAGCATGAAGAAAAATAACTAAGGCAAACTTTAAAGTTACCTGCTCAACTACTTATCCTGAGTGTCACTTAAGCAGCACATTTGTTTATGTCCTGACTATCCTTAGCACCATCCCAGCTGATTCTTAGTTACAGGAGATACACATGTATTTCTGTTTTTCTTTTTTCTTCTTCCTTTTTTTTTTTTTTTTGGTCTTTTTGAGACAGGAGTCTTGCTATGCAGTTGAGGCTGGCCTTGAGCTCACTTTTGTAGCCCAGGCTGGTCTCGAACTTGCACCGATCCTCCTGCCTCAACCTCCCAAGTGCTGGGATTACAGGCGTGAGCCACCATGCCCAGCCTGTTTTACTTTTTGTTGTTGTTGTTTTATATCAACTACTTTTGCATACTTTTTATTTAGAATATTGTGTTCACTTTTGATATCTGTTTCTAGTTAGATCTAATACAAAGTTCTGGATATTTTCCTTTACTAATTCATGTTTATCTTATTTGTGAAAAATAATCTGTTATTTTGTGCTATGACCTGTAAAATCTTTTTACTTTAAGTATATTAGATATAACTTTCATACTTCTCCAGAACTCAGTGATATTTTTCTACCTTGCCAGAACTCTTCTACAATCTAAAGCAGACATGTCTGGGATACTGAGACTGGATAGGAAGGAAGGACCAAAAGATCTGCAAAAGAAAAGAACTGAAATAGGGAGGAATGTTGGCAGATCAGAGCAGAAAAGCCTGTGTTGTGAAATGGCAAAACAGAATGCCTCTTTATTGCCAACTATTCCTAATACAGAAAGATAGACCCTAAAAAGAGAAACAAAGCTAAAAAATTTCCAGTAGTGGGAATGACCACAACCCATGGGTGGTGCTCCCAGAGTTGGCCAACATCTAACCAGCTATGCAGTAGTCAAGGTGAGGACAAGCCAGGCATGGTGGGAAAGCCCATAACCCAAGCACTTGGGAAGCTGGGGCAGAAGGATACTCATGAGTTTGAGGCTAGCTTGGGCTACAGAATAGACCCTCTCTCAAAACAAATAAAAATAGGGAAGAAAAAAACATTATTGTATATTACTTGTATACCTTATGCACCAAATAATATGGAAGTCATTTGTTATTTATTTCAAACAAAGGAGCTCAAAATGTCATTTATGATTTATTTTAATTTTTTTTTCATTTCCAATTTAGATTAGAATTACTAGACCAAATAGTTGAAAAATAAAAGATAGCAAAATGCCACCCAGGATTGTCTTCACCATTAGTATTAGTGGGGAGACATTTTACTGAAGTTACGCCACCTACAGAAAGAAAGGGAAGGCCAAAAGTATAGTGTAAACTGTGGTGTTCAAAGAAAGACAATAATGCAGAAAGAATTTGGAGAGAGAATAAATGTTACTGTTTAATTTGTAACCTTGTATTGTTTATTGCATATTTTAAGATATACTATAAACAAAAATATTATATATGAAATGTTAACATTTTTTATTTTTCCTAATGTAGTATCTTATAGAAATTATAATGAAACCATATGCTACTTCTATAAAGGTGGAAGAGAAGGCCATGCAAAGGTGTTCAGTCCCATTAGCCACCCAGGAAATGCATATCCAACTCACAGTGAGGTATCATTTAGGCATTGAGAATGCCTAAAATAATGTTAAAAATTGTAATAAAATCAGATGAGGGATCACTCCTGCATTGTTGTGATTATATAGTTAATCTAGAAGACAGTCTAGCAGTTCTTTCTCTCTCTCTCTCTCTTTTTTTTTTGTAGTTTAGGGAAGGGTCTATAGGGTGTGCAGTGTATCACTAATAGATCGGACTCACAGTGATCCACCTGGTTACAGCCCCCCAAGAGCTGGGATTACAGGTGTGTACCACCAGACCCAGTCTCAACTGCTATCTCAGTGTCCCCCCCAGGGGTGGGGCCATCATGGCAGGCTTGGGGATCAAAACCCTGCCTTCCACCGGCTTTCAGGCGCTTTAATCCGCTGAGCTATTTGTCTGGCTCTGGCAGTTTCTATAGAGCTAAATACACATTGCACATTGCAGAAACTGTATCCTTGAATATGTATCCCAGATAAATGCAAGTTTATATCATATAGAAATCTACACATGAATGTTCGAAGAAGCTTGTCTTGGTTACTTTTCTCTTGTTGTTGAGAAAAAAATACCTGATATGCCAAATTAAGGAAGAGAAGGTTTATTTAGCTCATAGTTTGTAGAGGTTTCAGTCTACACTCATTCGGCTCCAAGGCAGAGTGGTGTGGCACAGGGGCAGCTGCTCAAGGAGACAGAATACAGCATGTGCAGCAAGATCCTATTACATGCAGACTCTCCCGCCAGGTTGCGTTCTTTCCATACACACCATCTCTCTGGCTTCCTCTCTCACAGAGTCAGGATGTTTACAAAGTGAACAGACTGGCTCCCTGCTGAGTTAAGCTTCTAAACTTCTCAAGTTGGCCGAATATAGCAACCATTTTGAAGTTTTATTTCTATTGCCCCAAACTGGAAATTGCTAAAACATGCTTCAGTAAGTAAACCATTCAAGGAATTCTGGAACATCCATACCATGGACTACTACTAAGCAATAAATAAAAAGTAGTGAACTATTGATATAGACCATCTCGGTAGACCTGGAATGAATTATGTTCAATGAAAAAAAAGCAAATATCAAAGGATTAGACTGTATGGGTCTATTTACATAAAATTAATATAGCAAAAATCAGAGAGATGGAGAATGCATTAGTAGTTTCTATGGAACTGCCCTATGTCTTGATTGTGGTAGTGATGAAATTATGTACCCATAACTACACGCATATAGAAGAATACAAGTAAAACTGATGAAATGTAAGTTTGGAGGAGTAAGTCAATATCAGTTTCCTAGGACTGATACAGTTCTATAGTTATATAAAATGCTACACTGAGGAAAATTAGGTTAAGAGCATTACAAGCTAATTCTTCATTCTTTCTTTACAAGTATATCAACAATTATCTCAAGAAATGTATAAAGTACGTAATTTCTAGGACCTCAGCCAGGAGCTGGTGTGAAGCCATCTGTCACCTGTTCCCCAGGCACACGTGGTCAGCTCCATCTCCGAGACCTGGGCACGCCCTCTCCCTCTGCTGCCGCCGCCAGCTGAACTTCACTTTCTCCATTCTAAGGCCTGCAAGTCATAGCACTTGATGCTAGCTGTTCACTGACAGCTTACTCACGGAGCCAGAACTTTTTCTGGTGCTCACTCCTATGGTTTGTGTCCTGAAGCTTATGCAGGAATCAGATCCCCAAAGTCCTGGAAATGGGGTTAAGAGTAGAAACAATCAGATATGGAGTTTAGACAGGAAGCATCTGGAATGTGACTGGGACTAGATAGGGTCATGAAGATGGAATCCCTGTGACTGTATCCTGGTGGCATTCAGGCAGACGGGCACATGGCATTTCTATCTCTTCCCGTGTGATGCTCTGGGTAGCTCTGCCAGCAGGAAGATCAACAACAACTGAAGCTTCTGGACCTTTGAGCATGGTGACCCAAAATAAGTATCTTTTTAAAAATGTATGCACATGCAAGTACAAGGGCCTGAGCTCAATCACTGGTTCCAGAAAAAAAAAAAAAAAAAAAAAAAAGGCCGGGTGAGATGGTTCAGTGGTCTAAAGTGCCTGTTTAGGAAAGGTTAGGCAACCACAGGCTGTGGTTTGATCCCTGGCACCACATGCTGCGCCAGCCTCACCCTGAAGGCAGTCTGAGCCGGCCATAAAAAGAAACATCTGGCTTTACTTTGTTGTAATTCTCTTTTTTGTGCTATTAGCATTTTATCACAATTATTTTACTTATTTATTTATTTACTCATTTTTATATTACGGCTGGCTCAGCCTGCCCTGGGGGTGGGGCTGATGCAGCATGTGGGCAATTATTTTAACACTACTCTATAGCCCACAAAGCCAGATTACAAAAAAGGGAAGAGAATGCATCTTGCTAATACAAAAACACTTGAATTTTTAACTCTTAACCAGGTGAACTTTATTATTAGACTCAAAGTTGGCAGTTTAAAAAAACAGAAAGAATATGGAGAAAAAAATCTGTCATATAAAATGGATGGACTGGGCTGGGGAGATAGCTTGGTAGGATAAGGACATGTCTGGCAAGTGCAAGGACTTAGGTTTGATGCCACATGACATTCTGGCCCAAAACGGAGCATAGTGGCACACACATAGTCCCAGCACTGGGGAGGCTGAGCCAAGGGGGATCACTATGAGTCTGAGCTGCATAGTGAGAAACTGTATCAAAATAATAAAAAATAATAAATAAATACAAACATATGTAAATAAAATGGGTTGACTTGTGCCAGAATATGATACTGCATACCTCTCTGGTGGAAAAGAAAACAAATACTTTAGATTATTTACTTTCCAAAATGAAACATCCTCTGAGTTCCCAACAATACATGTGTAGTTTTCAGAGCTGCTGTGGTAAGACAAAGTTTGGTAACTTTTTTAGAAAATTTCAAGAATCTCTTTTTCCGTTTCTCACTCAGAATATAAGTTGATCAGAAAAAATAGTTGCTTAAGAATAGCATAACTAGGAGCCTGTGAGATAGCTCAGCAGACTAAAGCACCTGCTTAGGCAAGCTCAAAGACTGCAGTTTGATCCCTGGCATCACATACCATGCCAGCTCCTCCACCAGGGTGGGCTGAGCCAGCCAGAGTCCTGGCATAGTGGGGTACACCTGTAACCCCAGCTCTAGGAAGACTGGAAGCAGGAGGATCACCATGAATTCAAGCTGCATAGTGAGACCCTGTAATGATCAAATACATTAAGGAAAAAAAATAGAAGAACAGCATAACTATACAAACAAGGATTCCTTAGAATCTTTCTGCAATCTCAGGGTAGTTCTAAGGTGGTGGCACAGATTTTATCAGGCATCCAAGTCATTTCTTTTGCCTTTTTAACATAAGAATACAGAGTTTCAAAGTGTTTTTATCTCATATGTAATGGAGTTCATTCATATATAGGACTAATCTGGTTTAATGGTCATCTAGTACCAGAGAAGAGAAAATATTGAAGAAGAAATAAAGCCAAACATTGGACTGAGATAGCATTTTGCAAGGGAGGCCAGAATTGAGGGACATTTGTGCATAATGAGGATGCTGCTGCCTTTAACCTGCTTCCTCAGGAAGTTCCAGAGACAAGAAAGATTTCCCAGAAAGATTGCACCAGGCCATGAGCTACTTCCTAAAGGATCCACCCTAACTTCTGAGGTTATTTCTGCTTTTAAATAGATCAGAGTTCCTGGCACAAATTAGACACTTGTTATTAATACTTGTTTTTATTATTGCTACTATTATTGTCATTTTGATTATCAAAGGGGAGAAAACCATTGCCCAGGCAGAATTATTTCCATGTTTATTCTGATTCTAAGATGTCAGAGCTGGAAGCAGTGCGGAGGGGTTTTATCATTATTGCTTGACCTTATTTTTTGATATTTGCAGGAACAAACACAGCTTTCAGGATTCTTGGTCCAAGGACAGATAATGCATGATTTTTCCTCTTTGTAGAGTTCTATTTATTCTTCTTGGCTAGTCTATTAAAAATCCCTCTGAGCCAGCCCCCTGGCTTGGGTGCCTGTCCTTCTTTAGTACATTCTGCCATAGTAACAGGGCTGGTGCTGTATCTTTTCCTTTAGAATCTTTAAAAATCATTTCATTAAACAGTTAATATGGCATTTGTCTGACTTACAATAACATGCTTTGCTTTGTTTAATTTTGAACTTTATGTCAACATTTCTGACTCTTCAGTCTCTCCAGTGGGTGTACTGGCTTTGGCCCAGTAGTCAGAAAAATTGCTCTAAAGAATTTATACCCAGTCAGAGCAGATGCTGTAAATTCATTATTTTGGACCACTATCAGCAATACCCAGAACCCGGTGCAGCCACTATCCCTTGCCAGATTCGTCTCTGTCTCACAGTGTCAAATTGGAGTGGCAGACACAGCTTTATTGATATTGCCGTCTGGAAATTTCCCACTTACCAATATGTTTAGTTCTTGGAAACATGATTTAGTTTATCCCAACAAAATCGTATAATATTAAATGTGAGCAGAGGGCTTAGCATTAGGTTTTAAATTGCTCATTTCTAGCTCACTTGGCTATTGCTAAAAAGATAATTTTGAAAAATTATCTATGCAAATCTAGGTCCCTAACAAGCCCCATTGTGTCGTCACACTTACCAAAGTCTCTGGTCTGCCTTCTCCAACACCACTGCAACAACTGTGTGCTCCACAAACTACCACTCAAGCTCAGATTTCAAAGTGTACCCAAGTGACAATGTGTAGCTGAGTACATCGTGAAGCGCTCCAAGAAAGGAAAAGAATCACAAGTGTCTGACGAGCACAAAGTTGCTCAGGCTACGTTAATCAGAGAAAGGTGCATCAAAATGAAAGTTGAAATTTGTTGACCAATGAGTTTATCTTGGAAGAACTTAATTGAAAGTCTCGCGCACTTATCTCTTTCCCTAAACAATTTTCTTTCTTCAGCTTCTGGAAAACCATTGGGGATGACAATTCAAGTACCAAATTCCAGCAGCAGCTTCTTAGAGCTGTGGGGAATCAGGTGGACAGTGACTGAGCAATGTGGCCTCCCACGCCCTGTTCCTCAGCTGCTCTGGGAGGTGTTAAACATAAGCTGTGCTCCAGTGATTTAGTAGGAGGTGCTAGAATGGATGGACATAACATGGAATATCTTTCTGTAGGGTATCAATTACCTTGCTGTAGGGTATGTCCACTCAGTAGGCATCCGTTTGGAGGGAAGACAACAGAGAATTATGACGTAATCCTTTGTTTCAAGGACTTCAGAGTTGTATGACTGAATGAACAGATGAACACTTGGAAAACAATTGAAGCTGAAATGTACTACACCCCCTAAGTACTAATGTTGGAATTTTAAGGAATAGAGATGGTTTTGGAGAAAATCAACTAGGACTCCTCAAGAAGTTGGTATTTGCACTGGATTTTCAGTAAAATTTATGCGAATATTCAAAGGCCCACGCTTAGGCCTTGCCGGGGAGGAGGATTAGGGTCTTACATTAGCATCAACAGAGAGCTGGGAGGAGCAGAATTTGTTTGGCAAACAGCAAAAAACAAAAACTTCATAAAGGATGAGACTCTTGTTGAGAAGAAAGAAAAAATAAGGTTTCCTGCCAAGACTTGATTATGAAAACTGGTAAAAGCTAGAAAGAGAAGCCTGGGAATTGATGTAGAAGGCTGCAGGCAAATATTTGATCTTGGTGAACATTTAAGGAACATCTTCTATGTGTTTTTGAGGTTCTGAGGAAACAGAGACAAATAAGACATGGCCCAGATCCAAAAGAGTTTGTAAGTTATGGGAGATGATAGACGGGAGTGGACTCCTAGAGCAGTTCATTTAGCCAGAATATACAAAGAAACAAAGTGTATGAAGAATTTAATGTCTGGCAACCCTACCAGAAATCCTGTTTACCATCCTATGGCAGTTTTAAAGGCCTGTTTCTAGTGGCAAAGTCAGTACCAGTTGGCTACAGCATGGCAGGTGCACAGCAGGAAGCGGTCCAGCCGTGGTTTGGTGTGTGTGCATGTTAAGTACTTGACAAAGAGCTACCGTTCTCCAGCAGGTCCCATTACACAAGAAATGATCCTGTATGTATAGGTGTACTTAACAGAGAAGAGTCCTATATGGTGAAATTTTATTGGGTTCTAATAGGGTCTGATAAGAATTTTTGGAATAATTTGGGTATTTTTTTGACACAAATTTATAGAACTAAACCTGTAAAACAGATCTCTGCTACATTTGCTTCTTTTTTTTTTTTTTTTTTTTTTTTTTTTTTTTTTTTTTTTTTTTTTTTTTTGTCTTTTTGAGACAGGGTCTCACTATGCAGTTCAGGCTGGCCTTGAGCTCACTTTTGTAACCCAGGCTGGTCTCGAACTCACACCGATCCTCCTGCCTCAGCCTCCCAAGTGCTGGGATTACAGGCGTGTGCCACCACGCCCGGCTGTTTTTATTCCCAGAGAAGAGAGAAGTGAATTCTTCAGAGTCCTTTGCTTTGGCATTAAGGATTCCAGTTGGCTGTTGCAACTTACTTCTAACATTTAATGAAACCTATTTAGCTCCCTGTTTGCCAAGCATAATACAATAAACTAAATAAAATTCCCAAAGATTTCAAAAAAAAAATGAGAAAACATGGGAAGATAAAGAATATTTGCAAGGGGTCATAGCCATCAATTTTACTCTCAAGGGATACATGGTATTTCTACTATGCTTCTTCCACTTCAAAAAGATTTGACTTGAACTCTGCTTTGGTATAGATTCTTGAAAATTGCAGATGTGATTTCTTGCCTTGTAATTTATGTAACAAAATTCCATAATCAAAAATTTACCAGGAGTCTGGGGTACTTGGAACAATTGAATTTTTGTTGAAATACATAGTCATTGCCCAAAGGTATGATTTAGCCAGAACAATGAAAATCACAACAGAGAAACACATGGAGGGTGCCTTTCATAGACAAATACGTCTTGGTGATGAGGAAGAGAATTCTTTTAAGAGTTCTCAAATGAAAAGCATTTATTATAGGACTCTAGTGGTATTTTTCAAGAAGTATAGTTACTGGAACTAGAAAGTTCTGAGATGCTCTCCTCTTTCTTCTCTATCTTCTTCTGCACCCAGACCTGGGATTACTGCTTCCATTCCAAACTGTGGAGCACACTCTGTTTGCATGGCTTTGCTAATTTTGCACTTGTGGCTAAACAACTACAATATTGGTGACCAAAATCACTTTTCTGTGAAACAGAATCTGGAGTGTCTTCCTGTTGTCAGCGGTACATCAGTGGTCCTCTGGCTTCCTATTTTTACACCAGTGTTCTAGGCATGGCTTTGGGAAGAAGTTTGGACACAGTGGCTAAATGAGATGATTTTAGTGTTTTCTTTTGTAGATTTTCCTCTAATTCCTCCCAAGCAGAATAAACGGTTGGCTTGTGGCCTGTTTTTATGACATTTTGAGTTTTTATCAAGTTTGGAATATTCAGAACATTAGAAGGGTTACTGTTTAATTGTTTGATCAATCTTATATACCTATATGTATTAATCTAAACTGATCTGATGATGAAAATATGTAATATAACCCATGTTAAATTTAAACAATAAAAATAAGAACATTTGATCTTGTATTGTGGGTTTTGTGGTTTAGATTTTCCTGAAGTTAATTACACCAGGCACAGTATTGGAGTGAAAGTACTGTTCTCAAGATAATTTACAAAATGTTTTGGTCTATAAACACTCCATATTACTATGCTAAGGGAAGTGAGCCCTTGATGCAGCTCAGCATGAAGTGGGTGAAGGGACACTTCCTATAAATCAAACTCTTTGACCAAAGACTTGAGACAACAAATGGTGTTTCACTGAATAATTGGCTATGGCCATTGAGTTTCATAGACATAACATTTTGCAGCTCTTTTTCAAATTCTGTGGTGTACTGTGCTAGAATAAGAGTAGACCAAAGAACATGAAGACATCTTGACAGGCTCCCATTTAAGCTTTTAAGTTATACTATTTAGTTATAGCAGCTGATGCTCCCACATCATTATCTTTGAGGTAGCAGAGAGAAAAGAATGGCATTCTGTTTTTTGTACTCTTTTCTCCTTGAGGTCTTGCATTTTCAGTCAAAAGCAATCAGGTGGGCAGGTGAAAGGATTGAAGAAAGTCTAGTTGTCAATAACATTTGAGATCAAGATTTCAACGATCTCAAATGCTTGTCTCTCCTTCTATAATGTCTGGTGTTTTGTGGCATTTTCAATTTTACTTTGGTATGCTTTAAGGATTTTGTTCTTTTCAGATTAAAGATGTCTTGAGAAGACCAGCAGGGTATCTGGAGGTGGCAAAATGGGAACGAGAAGGCTTCAAAACCATCCAATTTATCTCGTTGGTCAATTGTAGCATAGTTGCCCTTTAACACCGACCTGATCTATAAATTTACAGAAACCTAGGATGAAGTGGCCTCAATAAGCAGCCTTTAGAGGATGGATACTTCCATGGTTAGACCTGCAGGGTGATTACTTGTTAGATTCTTTTGTACCCCTTCTCATTCCAAAGGGCTTTAGGTTGGTGATATCATGGAATTGCAAGCTTATCCTGGAGGATAAATCAGTCAGTCATAGTAGGAAGGGCACATGTCACACATCTAGACCCTAAATTAACAGTTTCAGAGTCCGAAGCAAGACAAGCAGTGGGGTTGTGGTGATGTGACAGCGCTGGTGGAGGTACTAGTGGTAAAGGGTGAGCAGATAGCTCTGCTGTTGGCTCAGGATAAGCCACATCCGTTACAAAATTGCCTTAACATCACAGCCACAATTTAAAGAGAACAAATGGTATGCTTTTGGTGCATCCTTGAGGTGGTGCTCCAGGTGTCATGGATGCATATTGAAATACCTGATTCCTCACTCCACACTGATCTGGAGCAGGAGTAGCAACTGGGTCACATAAGTGCCAACTGGATGGCGGGCCAAACTGGATGCCAGGGAGCTGGCTGTGTCCACAGGAAAATGGGGAAGCAAAAGGGCAGGCCAAATTGGAGACACTATGGCAAGCCCAAGGGACGAACAGCAGTGACATCACACATTACACCAAATCCAGAAGATCCCAGGAGGACCCATTTAGGAGCAGACAGAGCCAGACCTGTGCAAACCAATAGTAGGTGAGGAAGGGTATGAGGTGGAGTGGTAAAGAAGAGGCAGAGGATTGTGTTAGCAACACATGCAGGAGCATGATTTATTAATTTAGCACATCATTCAATCATTCTGCAAGTATTTGTTCATTCATTTAACAAATCTTTAAGTATTTTACAGCTTTCAGGTTTATCAATTCCTTCAGACCCCAGCCCTGTTGCATTCTGGGAGCACTCTCAACAAGGCACGCCCAGAAAACGCTGGGCTTTGCAAAAGGTACACCACCTCCCTGGGATAGGAATTTTTCTCCTTGGATCAGTATTTCATTCTTGTCAGAATATTTCTGATGCCTGCTGTCTTAGGCCCCAGAAGAGAGCCATCTGTTGAGCTGTGGAATGTTTTCAGCCAGAAGTCATGCATCGTTATTCTAGCCAGGGCATGCTGTTTCTTGTAGAATTTTTTATAAGTGGAAGCCCAGCATATGTTCTGAGTTAGAGGCTCTCATCTGCCTGTGGCAAATTGCAGCATGTGCTAGAGGAAATTCCCTCCTGGGTGATACTTGAACTGTTTGGGATATTATTTATTCAGACACTGCTTTTTTTTTTATATAAAATAAAAACAATTCTATTTCCATTAGTGTTCAATCTTTGAACGCAAGAATGTGTGTTTACCATCATCTCACATCAAAAGCATGGGCCATTTTCTCACTGGAAGCATTCCCTTTGTCTAGAAGGGGAAAAGGCTTGTGGGGATGTTATTGTTTGGTTAAGTGTCCCCAAAGGTCCATATGTAAAGGACTGGGTTAACACCAGTGCTGTGGCACTATTGAAATATAGTGCAATTTTAAAATGGTAATGAGTAAGAGGAAATTAGGCCTCCATGGCTATGTCCTGAAGGGAACATAGAAATCACAGGCCCTTTCTTTCTCTTTGCTTCAGAGCTGCCCTGAGGTGAGCAGCCTCCCCACCCCCACCCTGCACTGTGGCCAGGATGTGCTGTCTTGCCCCAAGCCCAGAAGGAATGGGACCCTTGACCATGGACCAAAATCTCCAAAATTGAGCAACAAAACAAATTTCTTAAAAAAAAAAAAAAAAAAGGATGGTCCAGCCTGCACACCTGCCAGGTAAGGACCATCGGCCCGCCTCCTTTTTTCTTTTGGCTCCTCCTGCCTGAGCCCCAGTCCTGAACCCATCTAGCATCTCATCTGGCAACCCATCTGGCCCGCAAGCCTACCAGGACTCCTCAATTCCAGAGCTCCAACTCCATCCACAGTCCTGATCCACGGGGCTTCACAGCAGCCAGCAGCCTGAGCTCTGACATGCAGTCAGGCACTTCTGGAGGGGAACCAACTTGGGGGATCCAGAGCAAACTCCCATAGACGCTAACAGCATAACTTCACCAAAGTGCAGAGATCACTTCCATACAAAATGCTAATGACAAGGAGTAAGATGCAATCTCAGGCCCCGAGCTCACCCAAATCAAATACAGGAGACACTACCATGGAAGAAAATGGGTATCATGCAGATGAAATCTCTGAATCGGTAGTATCTGAGGTAGACAGACAAGTGCAGAAACATATGGAGCAACTCAGATTAGAGATAACATCTGAAGTAAAAAAAGAAATGCATGAAGTGGAAAAACTACTGAGAAATGTGGGGAGGAAACCAGAGCAGAAATAATATCTGAAGTTAAGAAAGACATGTATAAGTTAATAGCATCCAAAGTAGGGGAACAACTACAGAAAGGTAGAGGAGAACAGAAGAGAAATAATCTCTGAACTAGAGAGAGAAAAGATAACTATAATGAGAGACATCAATACTACTAAAGAAAACATTGATAAAAAATTAGAGGAGAATAGAAAAATGATGGATTCCCTGATGGAGCAATATAGGAAACAAATAGATCGCATGAAACAGTTTCAAAGAGATATGCAAGAAAATAAAATCTCAATCACAAGTTGGCAAAACCGTATGAATGAAAGTGAAGATAGAGTTTCAGATCTTGAAGACACAGTCATAGCCAGTGAAAAAGTAAGAAAGGATCTCTTAAAAAAAAAAAAAAAAACTAGGATGCAGAAAAAAATAATTCAACATCTAGAAGATGATGCAAAAATGAACAACGTGAGATTAATAGGAATGAATGAGAAAGAAGGCTTCAATACAAATGATATAAAAAGAATATGGGCAGAAGTAATAGCAGAAAACTTTCCAAATTTGAGAAGACAATTGGATATTTTAGTTAACTGAAGCTTACAGAAATCCAAATAACATCAACCTGACTAAAAACACACACAGATATATAATAGTCAAGATACCAGAAATCCAGCAAAAGAATAACATACTAAAAGCTGCTAGAGAAAAGAAACAGATCAAATTTAAAGGAAAACTCATCAGAATAACGGCAGATTTCTCTTCACAAACCATGAAGTCAAGAAGAGCATGGAGCAGAGTGCTTCAAGTCTTCCATGAAAACAAATTCCAGACTACTATGCCCGGCAAAACTCTCCTTCAAGTACGAGGGAAGAGTGAAATATTTCCATGACAAGGAACAACTAAAGAATTTCATGACGTCAAAGCCAACACTACAAAGTATTCTAACAAATATTTCAGAGAGGGACCAAAATGACCTGAATTCAACAAATGAGAACAGAAAGACACTACCAAATAGAGTAACCAACTAGACATAGGAGAAAAAGTGGTAAACAGTAGCAAACAAAAGTCATATATCAACCATAAGTCAATACATTTCAATTATAACCATCAATGTAAATGGACTCAATTCTCCAATTAAAAGAAGTAGACTGGCAGAGTGAATAAGGAAACAAAGCCCAACAATATGCTGTATACAAGAAACACACTTAACTCATAAAGAAACTTACAGCCTTAAAGTTAAAGGTTGGAAAACAACACTACATACTCTAGCAACTCAAAAAACAAAAACAAAAAACAGGGGTAGCAATCCTGTTTGCAGACACTCTAAACTTCAAACCAAGATTGATCCAACGAAATAAAGAAGGTCACTACATATTGATTAGGGGAAAAATTCATGGTGAAGAGATAACATTCATAAATATGTACGCACCGAACATGGGAGCAGCAAGTTATATAAAACAAACCTTAATGGACATGAAAAATCTCATATCCAATACCACAGTCTTAACAGCAGACCTCAACACCCCTTATCTGAAAACGAAAGGTCAAGCAGACAAAAAATTAGCAAAGAAGTAGCAGAACTGGACCAGAACTTGGAACAACTGGACTTAATGGAAATACACAGAGTGTTCCACCCAACCACTTCAAAATACACATTTTTTTTTCAGCTGCACATGGGACATTTTCTAAAATAGAACAAATGTTAGTCCTTAGACCATGCTTAAATATATGCAAGAAAACAGAAATTATTCCGTGCATATTATCTGACCACAGTGCAATCAAATTCGAAATAAATGACAAAAGAAACTATAGGAACTCCAGGATTACATGGAAATTAAACAACACTCTTCCCAGCAATCAGTGGGTTACAGATGAAATTAAAGAAGAAATTAAACAGTATCTACAATTTAATGAAAATTAAAACACAACCTACTGGAATTTATGGGATGCAATGAAAGCAATTCTTAGGGGAAAATTTTATAGCTCTGAACTCACACATTAAGAAAATAGAACAGGAACAAGTAAACAATCTTACAAAGTACCAAAGCTGACTAGAAATGGAAGAGCAAATGAAATCCAAAGCTCAAAGGTGGGAGGAAATTATAAAGATTAGAGCAGAAATTAATTCAATTGAGACAAAGAAAAAAATACAAAGAATTAATGAATCCAAAAGCAAGTGCTTTGAAAGGTTAAATAAGGTTGATAAGCCCACAGCTAATCTCATCAAAAAGAGGAAAGGACTCAAATTCAAGCAGTAAGGAATGAAAAGGGTGAAATTCCTACAGAAGACCCAGCAGAGATACAGAGGATCATAAATAGCTACTTTGAGAATCTTTTTTTTTTTTTTTTTTTTTTTTTGGTGGTACCAGGGATCTAACTCAGGACCTTGTGCTTGTGCTTGCGCTTGCCAGGCAAGTACTCATTCCACTGAGCTATGTCCATGGCCCAACTTTGAGAATCTTTATTCTCACAGAATGGAAGACACAGATGAAATGGACAGATTCCTAGAAAGTACAAATTACCCAAACTGAATCAAGAAGGTATTAGAACTCTCAACAACGCAATAAAAGCCAATGAAATACAAAGTGCAATATCAAGCCTACCGACAAAGAAAATTCTGGGACCTGATGGATTCACTACTGAATTCTACAAGAAATTTAAAGAAGACATAACTCTATACTCCTCAAACTCTTCAGTGAAATTGAAAAGGAAGCAATCCTTCCAAAATCATTCCTAGAGCAAGTATTACACTGATACCAAACCCAGAGAGAGATGCAACTAAAAAAGAAAACTACAGGCCAATTTCTCTCATGAACATAGATGCAAAAATTCTCAGTAAAATTCTTGCCACTACATAGCTGGGCATGGTGGCGCATGCCTATAATCCCAGCACTTGGAAGGCCAAGGCAGGAGGATTGGTGCAAGTTCGATACCAGCCTTGGCTATAAAAGTTAGCTCAAGGCCAGCCTGAACTGCATAGTGAGACCCTGTCTCAAAAAGACAAAAAAAAAAAGAAAAATTTTTGCCACTGCAATACAACAAATCATCAAGAAGATTTTACACTACAACTAGGTAGGATTCATTCCAGGGATGCAAAGATGGTTCAATATACAGAAATCTATAAATGCAATACACTATATCAATAGAGCCAAGACCAAAAATCACAGGATTGTCTCAATTGATGCCAAAAAGGCCTTTGACAAAGTCCAACACTCATTCATGTTCAAAGTGCTACAGAAAATTGGAATAGAGGGCCTCTACCTCAACCTGTTAAAAGCCAGCTACAACAATCCAACAGCCAGCATAATTCTAAATGGGGAAAAACTGAAGTCTTTTATTCTCAAATCTGGTACAAGACAAGGATGTCCCCTATCGCCACTCCTATTCAATATATTTCTGGAATCATTAGCTATAGTCATTAGACAAGAAAGAGAAATAAAAGGAATAAGAATAGGTAAAGAAGAAGTAAAACTATCACTATTTGCAGATGACATGATAATCTACTTGGAAGATCCAAAGAACTGCACCAAGAAGCTACTGGAATTAACACACAAATTCAGTAGCATAGCAGGCTACAAAGTCAACACACAGAAGTCAATAGCATTCCTCTACACAGACAACAAACACACTGAGATCGAAATTAGAGAAACTACCTTGTATGATAGCACTGAAGAAAATGAGATACTTAGGAATTAACCTAACTAAGGAAGTAAAAGACCTTTTCAAGGAAAACTACAGTATTCTGAAAAAAGAGATCCTAGAAGATTTCTGAAAATAGAACGATATTCTCTGCTCCTGGATAGGAAGAATGAAGTTTGTGAAGACGGCCATACTCCCCAAATTGTTATACAGATTTAATGCAATTCCTATCAAAATACCATCAACATACTTCACAGACCTGGAAAAATCACTTCTAAAATTTATTTGGAATGAAAAAAGACCCAGAATTTCAAAGACAGTTCTGGGCAAAAAAGGTAAGGCAAGAGGCGCTGCAGTTCCTGGCCTAAAGTTATACTATAAAGCTACAGTAATAAAATCAGCATGGTCCTGGCTAAAAAATAGACCTGAGGATCAGTGGAATAGATTAGAAGATGTAGAAGCAGATACAAACACATTCGGCTACCTTATATTTGACAAAGGGGCCAAACATGCTTACTAGAAGAAAGATAGCCTCTTTAAATAGTGGTGCTGGAAACATTGGCTCTCTGCATGCTGAAAACTTAAACTTGACCCTGGTGTACCACCATGTACTAAACTAAATTCGAAATGGATTAAAGATCTAAATATTAGACAAAGGTCTTCTATCTAGAATCTATAAAGAACTGAAAACCGTTAGGGTCCCAAAATTCAATGACCCAATCCAAAAATGGGCATCTGAGATGAATACACACTTCTCAGAGGACAAAATTCAGGAAGCCTATAAATACATGAAAAAATATTCCAAATCGCTAGCCATCCATGAAATCCAAAGTAAAAAAAAAAAACACTTAGATACTATCTCACCCCAGAAAGAATGGCTATCATAAAGAAATAAACCAGCAACAAATGCTGGACAGGCTATGGAGAAAAAGGAACACTTCTCCACTGCTGGTGGGAATGCAGATTGGTGCAACCATTGTGGAAAGCGGTGCGGAGGTTCCTTAAAAAACTAGAACTGGAAATCGCGTTCAATCCAGCTATCCCCCTAATGGGAATTTTCCAAGAAGAACTGAAAACATCATACCATTTCTGTGCACCTATGTTTCTCAAGGGTTTCCCAAATTTTCTGGTCTAGGAGATTATGGGACCTGAGAGGAAAGGGATAAATGAAGTATAGTGTGTCCTGGAAGAGTCACCTGGGGAGAAAACGTTCTCTCAGGCTTTCACAGTGAGCAAACTGGTCAAGCATTGGCCGTGACTCGTCCCAGTGGCTGACACTGACAACAGTTCTAAAAAGCACTGCATATGGTTCCAAAGTTAATCCTGACTCTGGAAAGTACAAATGATGAAAGTTTTGTTAGACAGGTCTTGCTTTAGCTTACACTTTATCACTCAGCAGAAAAGCTTAATTATGAGGCATGAAACATAGAGCTAGACTAGTACGATGAGCTGTAAGAGGCCTAAGTCAACAACCCTCAACATTGCCAGTTTAACCTGTAACCCAGTGCAATTATGAAACATTGGACTATGTATACAACTACTTCCTCCTAGTTCAAAGAGAAAACTTTTTCTCCTTTCTT
>PVJA010020245.1:0-37230 GCA_004027025.1 Myocastor coypus | reverse complement strand
TTTGTGGGACCAGGGTTCGAACTCACGACCTTGCACTTGCCCAGCAGGCACTTGTGCCTCGGAGCTATCTCCCCAGCCCCAAGAATTTCTTGACGTGAAAGCCAAACCTACAAAGTATAGTAAAAAAATTTAGAGAGAGACCAAAAGGACCTGAAATCAACAAATGAGACAAAAGGAACCCACCAAATAGGGCAACCAATTAAACACAGGAGAAAGAGTGACAAACAGCAGTAAGTAAAACTTATGTCAATCATAAATCAATACATTTCAATCAAAACCATCAATGTAAATGGATTCAATTCTCCAATTAAAGGACATAGACTGGCACAGTGGATAATGAAGCAAAATCCCACCATATGCTATACACAAGATAGACTGATGATAGTCAATTTAACTGTATATTTTTTGTACTGGGGACTGAACTTGGGACCTGGTGCTCACCATAAAGTGTTTATCGCACTGTGCTATCTTCCAGAGCTCTCTCTTTTTTATGTATTTAGTACAGGGTCTACAGTATCTCACTACAGAGATTGGACTTCTTTTGATCCTCCTGTTTTCAGCCTCCCAAGCACTGTGATTACAGGTATGCACCACCACGCCCAGTCTCAATTAGCATCTAAGCACACCCTGGGGACAGAATCAGCACAGCAAGCACATCAGGGATCAAACCCCCACCACTGCACTCTAAGAAGGCACTTTAGTCTGCTGAGCTATCTGGGCACCTCTCCCCAGCTCTATTAACTGTATCTTAAATCTGTTCCTCCAGTGAACCTTAATGGATGCAGCTACTTTCAAGAAATTCCAAAGTGTGAGCTTGCTGTGATCATCTCAACTGCTATAGCATGTGAGGAGCTTTGGGTACGCCAAAGAGGCCCAAAATCCATGCTATGCTCAGTCGCCAGGATGCCTGTTATATGGAGGAAGACGAGTAAGTTAGAAATAAGGACAAAAAAAAAGAGCCGGGCGTGGTTGCTCACGCCTGTAATCCCAGCACTCGTGAGGCTGAGGCAGGAGTTTTGGTGCAAGTTTGAAACCAGCCTGAGCTACAAAAGTGAGCTCAAGGCCAGCCTCAACTGCGTAGCGAGACCCTGTCTCAAAAAAGACAAAAAAAAAAAAAAAAAAAGAAGGCAAAGTGGAATACAAGTTTGAAGGAGTGATATATTGTCTGTGAATCTGTGAGTTTTTCTAAGTGGAGTTAAACGTAGGCTAATCGCCTGTCTCACCATGCCAAAATAGTCATGGTATATGTCTACTGTCCCAGAATCCTGTTTACTTTAAGCTCTATGCCAGTGCTTTCTCATAGGGAAGTAGTAATAATAATGACTGTATTGAAATAAACCAGGCACTCTCTACTTTGTAAGTCCAGCTTCTGTTGCGGTTTCCCCTCAGAGTGTGTGAAAAAGATGTATGATGCACGAAATTTGCACTATAACAGTTGTTTAATATAAAAGTTTCCCAGGCTAGGGAGATAGCTCAGTGGTGTAAAACGTCTGCTTATGAAAACTTAGGCAACCACAGGGACCACAGTTCAATCCCTGGCACCACATGCTGCACCAGCCCCACCCCCCAGGGGAGGCTGAGCTGGCCATAACATACACATATACATACATACCTACATACATACATACATACATACATACATAAATGTTGCTCATCTCTGCTGATCCATGCCTAAAACGTCCCTTTCACAGAATCTAGTGTACTTAGTGTAAAAATGAGGTGTCAGAGGTTTTACCCTGAACGTAAGGCTCATGTGGAATTTTTTCTCTCTAATCAGCCACCTGACATGCCAGGCAGGTATGCTATAGGCCAAGCATTTGCTTGAAAGTTATCTGAAGCATTATATGATAGGTGTTTGAAAAATGTACTTGGGGAATAGAGCCAGTGACTTTAGCACGGGCTTACATGGAAAAGTTACTCTTCACTATGAGAACAAAAATATTATGACTGTCCACATGACAAGCACAAAGTACAGGTGCCAAAGCAGCAGCATCGGCTGGAACACTTGGAAGGTGTTTTAACATAAAACTCCCCACATAAAATGTATACCTGAAACCAGTAGGTTTACCTATCATTCTATGACACATGATTTTTATTTAGATCAAATGATGGCTATTCATTCATTCAACTCCCTTTTTTCTATATTTAGGACAGAGTGTACAGGATTTCACTATGTAGATCAGACTCATAGGGACTGTCCTTTTCTCAGCCTTCCAAGTGTTATGATTATAGGTCCATGCCACCACGCCCAGTCTCAATAACCATCTCAGTGCACCCTGTCGGCTGGCACGGTACATCAAGATCGAACCCTGGCTGCTGCATTATGCCTAAACAGG
Source organism: Myocastor coypus (assembly GCA_004027025.1). Classification (NCBI taxonomy): domain Eukaryota; kingdom Metazoa; phylum Chordata; class Mammalia; order Rodentia; family Myocastoridae; genus Myocastor; species Myocastor coypus. The sequence goes on along the minus strand of PVJA010020245.1, from coordinate 34,894 downwards.
CACTTTAGTCTGCTGAGCTATCAGGCTGGCCCCATTTAACTCACTTTTACTCCCAAATTTCTTAGTATTTTGAGAAAAAGTAAAGCTATAGCTCAAAAAAAAAAAGGAATATGATTCATGTATATTCTACTTATTTCTGAGCTATCAGCAAACACCCAGATGCTAGGAAATTGTAGGCATTATTTGGAAACTCTGTACAAATATGTGTGACTGGGACATCTTTCATTTGCATAAATTATTGAAATGTATGGTAGGGAACCCTTTATTAAATCCCTGGCTTTGAAATTTAAAAAAAGCTATAGCTAATGTGATGGTTGCATTAGCAGAAAAATTTCCCAAAGAGTTAAAAGATGCTAGTCATAGTGGGGTTATCAGATCCTTGAAACATATTCTACAGTGATTGCTTTGTTTCTTTCATTCAATTTGTAGAATTAAAGCTTTGGATTTTAATTGCAGTGAACAATGACTTTGTTGTGAATTTTACCAAAAATTAAAATTTTAACATTGAGTTCAACACTAAAAATAAAATAATTTTGTTTATTTTTTTTTTTATGGCTGGCTCAGCCTGCCTTGAGGGCAGGGCTGGCGCAGCATGTGGTGCCGGGGATTGAACCACGGTCCCTGCAGCCGCCTAAGCCTTCCTAAGCAGGCACTTTAGACCACTAAGCCATGCTGCCAGACCCAAAATAAAATAATTTTGCAATCCCAGTACAAATGAAAAATGTAAGTAAAACACAGTTTTATTCTAAAAACATTATTGTTACTAATTTATTAAGGTCATAGTGTCCAAAAATGCATTTCAATTTATTTGCTATGCACATATAGCAATCTCATATGTGCATAAAAAGGTGGATGTCTTCCAATTCAAATGGATGTTTTGCTTGTTCAAATATTCAAGTATTTTATTGCTGCATAATTATAAACCTTTCATCAGTAAGCTAATTTAAGTACTGAACATTATTTCCACTTGTTTGTATGTACAAAATGTGATCAGACACTATAATGACTGTTTAAGTATTTTTTTTAAATTACTACAGCAAGACACATTGCCATTAATCCCCCTCAAGCTATTCCCCTGGCACATTTATCCCACATGCTTGTCACTTTCTGAAGCAACTTTTGAGGACCTCTTTCAAAAGTGTTCTTATCTGCCCAGTTGTGGCTGCCTCAATATCCTGAATCAATTCAGAAGGTTTCCCTTTCATGATTATTTTCACTTCGAGGAAGAGCCCAAAGTTAGCAAGGTGTGCGATCCTGCCAATAAGGTAGATAAAGCACATTGTGATTTATTATGAGTCTGCCTTTCTGTTGGATGATGCTTGGCAGTAGCATTCATCGTATTTTTTATCACACCTTGCAAAGACATTAACGAACTAGGACTTCCAGAACTGCTCCTGAAAGTGACAAGAACAATGGGATAAGTGCATTTGAAACAAGGGGGAGTATTCTGAGATGGATTAATGGTGATGTGTATATTTATTAATATAAAATTTTATTGAAATAGTCACTGTTTATGCTGATCACCCTTAATACTTTTTCACTTTGATAACCATCATCTACTGATTTTATATGTTTTGAATCCATTGAATACATTTTAAATCAATTCAAGTGTTTTATAAACTGATCTTTTATAAGTTAGTCATTTATATTTTAGGTACATTACTTTTAAAAATTTTCATTCATTTAAAAAAAGATACAATAACAATAAAACAGTTTCAATACAGGTTAGTAGGACATTTACAATAATTAATATATGGCATATTATTGTCTTCATAGTAGTTATTCAGAGGACAAGATGAAGACATGATATCTTGTTGAAACAATATTAATACCAACTTATTTTCTCTAAACAAAGAGAAAGTAGCTATATATCTATCTTTACTCATATATATATATATATATATATATATATATATATATATATATATATCTTCCCCCTTTTTTTCCAGAACAAAACTGTCCTTCATCCTATTGTGAAGTTAGTAACACATTTCATTTAAAATCATTTAAAAACCCCAATCTGAGTCTTTAATAAATGGACTCACAAAACTTCACTTTTAAAAATTTTATCAAATCATACCTATTGAAAACAAGGTTTATAAAACATTAGAATCTCTCACTAGAAAAGCAAAAAAGGACAAAATCAACCAATGACAGTACACATAGTATATGAAGTCTTATTTTTAAAAAATTATCTAGCAATGCTTTATAGTATCTTTATACATGGGAAGAGTACTGTTATGAATCTCCTTTCTTAAATTTTTTTAAATTTTTTTATTTTAGTTTTTTTCTTGTTTCAGAAATTTCGTTTGTTTATTTTTATGGCTGGCTCAGCCTGCCCTGAGGGAAGCGCTGGCGCAGCATGTGGTGCTGGGGATTGAACCACGGTACCTGCAGCCACCTAAGCTTTCCTAAGCAGGTGCTTTAGACCACCGAGCCCTCCTACTGGGCCCTGTTTTGTTTTGTTTTGTTGTTTGTTTGTTTGTTTGTTTTTTGGGGACTGGGGATTGAACTCAGGTCCTTGCGTTTGCCAGGCAAGTGCTTATTCTACTGAGCTGTTTCCCCAGTGCCCTTTAGTTTTTATTTTCATTTATTTTACTTTTGTGGCCGGCTCAGCCCACCCTGGTGGTTGGGCTGGTGTAGGATATTGTGCTAGGGATTGAACCACAGGCCCTGCAGTTGCAGAAGCTTGCCTAAGCAGGTGCTTTAGAGCTCTGAGCTATCTCATCAGCCCCAAGCTCCTGTTTTTAATTAGATAAATATATAGGTTATAGCATGATACGATGGAGTTAGCAAATCCCCTGACTTTATATTATTTAATACTGCCAAAGTTAAAATGTCATAATTATGAAATTTAATACTGTCAGAGTTAAAATGTCATAAATGTAAAAACATATTTGCCAAGTTTTGCCTTATAAAAATATTTGATAAAGACAGCTATGACAATAGACAAAAAGTCAGTACTTGTAAAGAAATTTGTATTAAGATATTTGCTGAATAAAATATGAAAAACTAAAATTTAAGATTATCCTTTATTTAGCAGATACAGATGTTTCTCTGGACTTATCAAAATCCATGACATCCTTGGACATTGTATTTTTCCAGGTAAAAATATAATGTCCTATAGAGAAAAGACCATCAAAAGTATTTGTAGGAGCTTTCTCTGTCCTACTTGGTTCACCTGTTTTATTCTTCAGTTTTTACTGGGGTTCAAACTCATGACCTTACACTTGCCAGGCAGGTACTTATGCCACAGAGCTATCTCCCTGGCCCCTGCTTCTGTCTTCGTTTACTGCGAAATTTCCTCATATGACCAAAAATCGAGCCACACTATCAATATTCCTAAAGTTTACAGTGTGTAGCCTTTGTCACTAAGTGATTGTTTTCAGATTGTTTAAATTCAAGAGAAGGGATTTATCAGTGAACATTAGACTAAATATTTTGAGTTGCCATAGAAAATGTCATTTAACAGTAATCCTTAACATTTTGTTATGTTTGTTGCATGTCCCTATGTATGGTTGTACATGTGTGTATATTTTTCTAAACTAAATGTTTCAGATACTGTACCATGATACTTTACCCTTCATTACTACAGCATATACCTCTTAAGAATAAAGATATCTTCTTGTAAATCTACAAAATAATTGCTGACATTTAGGTGTTCAGCTGATACGTCAAACTTCAGACAAGGAATTCAAAAGGCATTCTACAATTAGAAAGACAAGATGGCAGAGGGTGCCACATTTCCACAAAGCAGAAGAGAAAAAGATGAAAAATTATTGAATGAATAGCAGTGAGTTAAAGGAAAATGAAAAGAGATTATCAGTATATAATGCTATCGATCAGATTAAGCAGATAAGGTCTGAGGAAAATCCAATGAATTAACAAGCCAAATCCCATAGATAGAGAGCAATTTCTCTAAGGAAAAAAGTTGGATCACAGAGTTTAGCACAAATGAGTTATGGAGAATGGGAGCTGCAGGAATAGTCTTACATCTAGAAGTTTCAAGCTGAAAGGTAGTAAAAAAGTCAAATGCAAAAGAAATTCTCAACTTTTCACTGTGAGCCCACTTCACTTTTCTCTCCCTTCACCAACACCACGGCACTGGAGACAACATTTTAAATACACAACTAACTGCTCAAATGACATTTAATAATGATATGGTTCACAGTTTTCCTTAATCTTGGCTAGCTGCCACTTGGAATTTCTCAAAATCACAGATCAGAGTTCCCTTGAAGGGAAGGGTTTGTAGACAATGCAGTAAGCTTTGCCAGAAGAGCAGGGACAGGTGTCTCTCTAACACCTAAGGAAAGGAAGAGAGAGAAACAAAGAAATGTCGAGGCAGAGAGGACACATAGAGACAGTTGTTTCTTTCCACAAGCAGGAGACAAAGACCAGAATTTGAGAGGACACTTGGCAGAGAGCAGGAAATACAGGAACACTTTGGACACTTGAAATATGTTTGGAACTTGAAATATGTGGAAAATAGCTGTAGTGTCAGCTGTAAGAGAGTAGGCATTATATTAGCAAGGCTGTACTCTGGGCATTCTGTCAGACACTAGGCTACAAAGACATAGCATCCAGGTTTCACCTTTCTAACAAGAAATGGTCCCCTTCTAACTTGGTTCTCCTGAGCACGCAGTCTTTTCTTTTGTGTGCTGCAACTCTACCTTTCTTCTTAATCCACTAAAGGCCTCTTTTTTTCTTAGGTCCTCTTAATATCTGAGGCTTAAAGAGTGGTACACACTGGCTTTCTGCCCTGAGATGTCTTCTCTTCTTTGGGGTGATAACTTCAACTGCTATGGCTTCAAGTAACAGTTTTCTGTTGTTGACAGCCAAACTTCTATATGCACACTTCTCTCCACAGCCAAACTTACATGTTAATGAGGAGGAAGATGAATGCTTCAAGTCAAAGCCGGGAACTGTAGCCATTTTCCTCCTATGGGTACCATTCACTTGAGTGGTGAAATAACTATACCCCACCCAACAATGGAGATGGAGACATATATCTTTGGTAATACAGCACATTAGCAAATTTTTGCATATGCAAATATGGCTTGAGGAAAGAACCTACAAAGAAATAATTCCACAATATAGTGGGTGGTTTTGTTTTATTATTCTTTGCCTATATTTGTGTGTTTCTGTTGCAAGGAGGCGCTGAGTAAGGGAGAGGTGAGAAGGCAAATCAATTTACAAGGAAGCTAAAGCCCAGGTTGGCAGGACAGCCAAGGACTTTGTAAAAATAAGGGTGACAGCTATTCATCTATAAATTATACTGAACTGCTGCCACTAAACTCCTTTCATCTTCATAAATCATGAGTCAAGCCTGCCACTTACACAATAGCCTTGTATGATTGGGTTTGAGTTTTGTGACAGTTAAGGAAAAGGAGCTTAGTTGTACAGCTGTGATGATGTTGCACAGAACCAGAACAGGGAGCTGATCCTTCACTGGAACTAAGTCTGCGAAGGCCAGAATTGAGGTCTAGAGGCAATGAGGGAAAACGTTAATCACTCTCCCAGGACTACTCTATAGCAACTTTGGGAAGGATGTGGGGCTTCCGCTGCATGTAGGGTGTGCTTTGGGTTATACGCATGTCAACTGTAAAGGCAGCCTATCTCTGCAGACCCTGGTAATATACACGTGACCTTGACTGCAGGACACCCCTTCTTAGAAACAGCCACAGAGCATAGCTCAAGTGCGGCCATGTATGGTCAGCTGTCCTGTTGCTAGGACCAAATGCATGGCATTCACAATGTAAAGGAGGAGAGGCTTATTTTGGCCAGTTTCATGGGCCTCAGCCTGTGGTCAGCCGGCTCCCAGGCAGAAGCATCATGGTGGACCAGCAAGGCAAAACAAAGCTGTAAACATCACAGCAGCTGGGAAGCAGAGCACAGAGGAAGCATGACAGCAAGTGACAGATACCGTCCCAAGGGCATGCCTCCATAAACCATCCAGAAATGGGCTTTACAATCTGCTCAAGGTCTGAATCTAGGGAAATTGAAAATCGCAAGTAACTATCACGGGGCCCAAGTGTCCCGTGTTTTTCACCCGTCCTCCACCATCTCACTTCACCTGTACTTCTCTGTATTTCAGTGAATGGCTCATTGCCACATATTCCTTCCTTAGCCCTGTCCAGTGAGAGCCCACCAATCACTAAGGGTTATTGTCATCGCTTCCTAAGTACTTACAAGGCCACGGATGTAGCTCAGCGGCCTTAGCACCTACCTTCCAAGTGCAATCTTTTGATCCCTGGTAACAACAAAAAAAAAATCCTCCTAAGTATCTGCAAAACTCTGCCTCCTTCCCTCAGCTCAGGCCTAGAGTGTTCCTAGCCAAAGCCCCGCAGACCTCAGCAAGGACATCCTCACCCTTCCCACACAGCAGCCGAGCAGCCTTTTCAGAAGTACAGCCAGGTCATGTCACTTGCTATCCTGCAGAGGTCGCTGCTTATTCTTCATTTACAATTAAGCTCACATTCCTGGGTGCTTTTGTGATCCTGTTCAGGTTGGCCTTTCCCTTCCACCACAGTGCCCTCTTCCATGTGGACTTTCTCTTTCAGTCAGGGGAGAAGGATTTTCATTTCCAAGACTGATTCGCCCCTCTCTTTCACTTCTCGGCTCCTGCACATCTTGTTTCTTCTGCACTGTTCTTCCCATTCAGTTCACACCTATCCTTAGCTAACTCCTAAGCAGCTCGCATGTTTTGCGCTAGATGTCATCTTTTCCAGGAAGGCCTCCCTAATCATCCCTGTAACTGTCTGCAACAGCTTTCCTACACATTCTCTTAACATCTGGTTCTTCTACTACAGTCTACCACTGAACTTCCTACTTGTCTGTTTCTCTCACCAGATCTCTGTGACAGCAGCATTCACATCTCTCTATCTCATTCACAGCTGTACATCCCTGCCCTCTGGCACAAAGCTGGGCTCCTAGACACTATTAGAGAAATAACGTGGGTGAAACATTTTGCAGTTTATGAAGTACCTTATCTCATTTCACCCTATGAGAAACATATTCTCACCTTGAAGCAAAGCTGTGTTATTTTTATATATAAGTTCAACATAAACTATATTCGTGAAGTTTAATTTAGCTAAGAACTGTGTGAAATATTAACAAATTCAAGTTTTTGACACTTTTAGAAGAAAGTCAGTACATAAGTCTTTCCAAAACAGTATTATAATAGCTGCTAACGAAGAGTCCCAGGAAAGGTCACCCTGTTAGTTGTCCTTTAATGAATATAGGACATTGTGCTGTGCATAGCATGAGATTTTTGCATTCATAAATGTTGTGCTAAAGTCCCAGAAAATATTTAATACTCTTAAGTGGATTAAACACGCCTGCTATGATCTGATTTATACGGCAAATGTGCCAAGCATAAACCTTTCTCCACAGAGAGATCAGATTGTAAACTTCAGTTGAACTCTGATAAAACTATCATAAATTTCAAATGAGTGGCTCCTAAATTAACAAGAATTTGTTTTAAGCTCTTCTGATGGAATTGTGAGCCAATCTTTGTACACATTTTAAATGTATCCAAAATATCTTAAAATCATACTGTTTAATACAGCAGCCCAGCAAGACACATGTGTCAGAAAATTGCCAGTGTGGCCAGTATGAATGAGGAATTTAAAACCATTTTAAACAGCAGTGTGATTTGGTACTGATTATCTGTTAAACTGAAGGTATGTTATGTAGTGGGTTAACTAAAATAGTATGATAATTATTTTCCTATTTATTTTTACTTTTCAATGTAGCTACTAAAACTTTTGAAGTTATACAACACTCCCATGATACTTCTATTAGATTTCACTGCTCTGAAACATAACCTAATGTCCAAGTCTGATAAGAAAAAGGATTGTACAATTTATGTAAAATGGTACTTGCAATTTTATAATTCTGTGTATCTTATCTCTGATAGCAAGTTAAACTCTTCATGCTAGAGGAATTCTTTTTTTTTTTTTTTTGTCTTTTTGAGACAGGGTCTCGCTATGCAGTTGAGGCTGGTCCTGAGCTCACTTTTGTAGCCCAGGCTGGTCTCGAACTCGCACCAATCCTCCTGCCTCAGCCTCCCGAGTGCTAGGATTACAGGCATGCGCCACCACGCCCAGCGCTAGAGGAATTCTTAACATCTCCATAATTTTACATGCCTTCCCATTCCACAGCAGCACATTATAACCTATGTTCCAGGAGAGAGTAATTGAGTATTTACCAACTTATTCCACCATATTACTTATCTATATTTGTCCTTTTTTCAAAGGAATAGAAATTGCCTTATTTTTGCACTTGCTTTGGGATTTTATTTCCCCATTTGCATGTCCCTTAAGGAAACAATACGTGGAATGTTAATGTATATAATGATATACTGGGGCATTGCTCTGGTTTAAACGAGAGCACAGAATCCAGACCTCTCATCACATCACTGTGCTGTGATCCTACCAGCACAAGCACACAAACACAAGCACACACATACATAGACTTCTTGGCTACCTCTGGCCCCTCTGCACAGTCCTAGAAGCCTGCAATAGCAAATAGTATAAGCAATATTAGTCTAGAGAGCAGCCTAGCATGGAGAAGGCAATGAAAAGAGCCCCCAAGCATTCAGATGAGATGAAACTTTCATCTCTGCTTTTCCTGGCTATTAGTGCCTGCTGTACCACTATAAAACCTGTTTGTTGTCTCTTTGGCATCAACACTTCTAAGCATACTCAGTTTCCCAAGGCACTGAGGTCACATGCAGGAAACTAAAAAAATGGGCTTGCCAGAGCCAGGGGTGGGAGTGTGTGGGGCATTGTGCAGGCCAACAGAAGAAGGAAGCGATTATGCAGCCAACAGAAACACAGGTTGCTCTAGGAAATGAAAGCAAGACAGAAAGGACAAGAATGTTCTAGGACAGGTATCAGGATTCAGAGTGACAGGCTGGGGCCACTGAGCACAGGGATGCATTGTCCCACACACATGAATAGCTCCTGAGGAGAATACTGTCAGCAGACAATAAAACCACGGAAGCTCATACTCACCCAGAAGCTGTGGGGCAAGGACCACAGGGGATTATTCTGTTCAATGTAAAATGGAGAGGAGTATACAGTTTATCCAAACAAAGTGGTCTTAACATGGGCTAAAAGGAAACCAAGCTTTGGTACTTAGAATGTACTAGCCAGTAGCCTAAATAATTCACATATGTGAAATAGCTGTTTTTTTTTTTTTTTGTTTTGTTTTTTTTTGTTTTTTTTTTTTTTTTTTAATAAGAGTCTGGGACACTAGGTGTTGTGCAAAAGAAAGAAACCTCCATGAATTTCAGCATATTGCTAACATATACCTCCAATCAGCCAGTGCATGCTTGGAAGTGTTCCATGTTTATGGACTGTAAACTTGGAAACTGCACAGAAGGGTGGCTCCTGCGATCCATCCATCCTGTGCAGCTGTAAACTGAGTCTGTGCTCTGACAAAGGTTTCCTGATTCGAAGCAGCTGTCTGGGAGCTGGGTCCTGGCTGCTGCATTACTGTGATCTTGTGTAATAGAGCAGCTACTTTGTAAGGCTGGTGGGGTATGAAGGAGATGTATGGGCCTAAGGAGACCATTGATAAATGGGGAACAGCTCATGGAGAAATTAGTGGTAGCTTCCTCTCCAAGGACAAATCTCTAGCCCTGGAATCCACCAAACCACCTCAGTTGTTGGTACAAAAAAAATTCAAATAAGCTATCTGCACAGCATTTACTCTTCTTTCCCACTAGGAATATGCTGAACATGTAGCTACTGTTGTGTAGCCTTTGACACAACCCCAGTTAGACACGACTGGTAAGAGATTGTAGCATTTCTGTTTTGTAAGGCACTTGTCACTCTAAATCTCTTGAGCAGCATGACGTAAGTGTGGAAAAATACATTTGGTAGAAAAATTGGTGTGTAATGAGCCGTCAGTTTATGTCCTTAACAAAGCTGCTATTCCTTTGCTTATGAATATTATTCAAGCCTAAGAGAAGTATCGCTATATGGCCATGGTGATAGCAGTCATTTTCCTTCTTATACACAGTTCAGAAGCCACATGTAGTATGCTAAAGGAATGAGTTCAAGGTTCAGGAAAGCGATTTGTTTGCAGGTTAGTTTGCCAGGATGCTCTAAAAAAACAAGTCATTTCCTCCCAGTGACCTCTGAATATCTAATTAATACAACTTAGGACATGGAGCAAAGAAGCCCTCATGACTAACTTTAGACACAGGTGAGATGCCCTCTTGCTCACATGTGTGCTGTCATCCCACAGGCACACTTAGTCATTAACATTGCCACTACTACATGGTGTTGGCTTGGCAGACCGAGGACAGAATGTCCTTCCCAACTGATGCAGGAGCCTCACTAGGTGTCTGGATGTGCCTGGTAACATACCCACTGCTAATGGACTGCAGTTGTTCTGCTGAATTTTATGAACAGATTAACAATAGCTCATTCCATGATGATTACCACACTTCCTTCTCTGGACACCTCCTCAGGCAGTTCATTTTGGGGACAACTTATTTCTTTTGTGGCCCATATCTCAGTTATTACTTCAGGTCAGACAAAGACAAACTGCTGGAAATAGTTTGTGCTTTCTTCTTCAGTTCATACCCCAAATGGTCACCAATCACCAGTCCTATCCAAAGAGACCTCATGTGCTATTTATTTAATATTTTTTTTGTCTTTTTGAGACAGGGTCTCACTATGCAGTTCAGGCTGGCCTTGAGCTCACTTTGGTACTCCAGGCTGGTCTCGAACTCACACCAATCCTCCTGCCTCAGCCTCCTGAGTGCTGGGATTACAGGCGTGAGCCACCACGCCTGGCTTCATTTGCTATTTAGACAGTGCAACCTTTACTCCTCTCCCAGACTGAGCAATCTCCTTTGTGTGATACCAAAGTACAATAAACAGGGAAACTTCATTAAGGTCTTTATACATGATATCAGTTAACATCAACACTTATTTCCAAGTAGAAGTTTATATTAATGACAACAAATTGGATAAAGCCTTCCTTACTCTTCCTGTAAAATTAAGCAGCACTAGAGCCGGGTGTGGTGGCACACGCCTGTAATCCCAGCACTGGGAGGCTGAGGCAGGAGGATTGGTGAGAGTTTGAGACCAGCCTGGGCTTCCAAAGTGAGCTCAAGGCCAGCCTCAACTGCATAGCGAGACCCTGTCTCAAAAAGACAAAATAATAATAATAATAATAATAATAATAATAATAATAATAATAATCAGCACTAGCAAGTCCCCAAGCACGTGGTGGTCCCCAAAGGAGTTTATCCCAGCTGCAAAAACTGATGGAGAACCTTTGAGTTTCCTGAAAACTGATTAATTTTGTTCTTCTTATTGTAGTTCATTTCAAAAACAAAGTCTTCTTTGTATTATTTTATACCTTAACATTCTGTACATAGCCGATATATATAATATAGTTAGTATTAATCAAATAATCAATGAAAATTCTATGTCAAAATTAATAAGCCTCAAGAAGGGGATTAATTATTTAAAATAACTTAACTTTTATTCCATTAAATTCCATTTCATTCATTATTAATGTGGAGCCCATTCATTATCATTCACACATGTTTAAAGGCCTAACAGTTTACAAAATCTATTCCCACTTTACAGAAGAGGAAATGACCTGCAGAAGCGGTCCTATAATGTATCTCATTTGTTAATCTTTCAACATCTTTCACACTTACAGCAATGTTCTCTGCTATGGTCAGTAATTTAGTGCCTCAGGGTACGGAGTGGTAACTTCTGCCGTTAGCTACTTGTATCCCCCTCAGCCAGAAGGAGAATGGAAGATGTTCCCAGGCCCAAACCCCACCACAGTCAACTGATAAACTTTTGTTGGAGTAAAGCTCTTTTCATACTTATCAATATAAAAGCAGTAACAAAGACAGAAGACAAATCATGCATTGCTAGAGAGTGTGCCAATCAGTGGCAGTGCTGCGGCCCCGCTGAGCTGCTGTGCACTCCCCCACACTGATGTGACATTTTTCTGTAGCGTCCATCCTTTCCTCAACAGTCTTAGGATGTACTTGTCTGGTGCTCAGCAGAAATAAGATGATACAGGCAAGCCCTCCGGGCACCTCTTAGGAACAACCAAGTCCATTGTCTTTGGGTACTCTATGTTTTCTGTTATAAATTCTCCTCCACTTAGAAAAGGACAGTACTTGATTTGAGTCTTCTCAGGGGAGTAGGGACACTTTGGAAAGGCATATCTGTCCCCTTACTTATAAAGAGATACCCCACCAGGTCTGGATATAAATTAAAGTCCAAGGCCCATTGGTTATCATCTACTAAGAATGTTAATTATATCAATATCTAAAGTGCAGGCAAGCAGGCACAGGGCCTGGAAGTGCGATCCCCAGGCCTGCTGTGCTGGCCCTGCCCCTGGGGTGTGCTGAGACAACAATTGAGACTGGGTGGGTGTGTTGGCATGAGTGTATAATCCAAGCTCTTGGGAGGCTATAAACAGGTGGATCACTATGAGTCTGACCTAGTAGTGAGACCCACAACACGCTGTGGACCCCTCCCTAAAATACAAAAAAAGTTGTATCAATATCTCTGACTAAAATGACACGGAAAGGAAAAACAAAAATTAAGAAATCAACTGTTTTCTGGCCAGTCTGCACATGCTTGGGATGCTTTGCTGGCCCAGATATTGCTTTTGTCATGTTCTTTGAGGGCAAAATATAGCCACAAGAACCTTCATAATAAGAGGTTTAGAGCAAAGGTAAAAATTCACAAATAGAAATGATCTTAAAGATATTGTAGTCCAACATATTCTTTTGAGTTGAGAACTATAAGACTGCAAGATAGGGAAGGTCTTGCCCAGGCATGACCTAAGAAATAACAGAAAGCAAGGCAGAGCTCTGAGAAGAGAAGCTTGCTTTTCTATCATTCCTATCCCAAATTATTTCTTAAGTCGGAGTATATAGGGTGCTTGGCCACTGGCCAGCTAGGTTTCAAAGACTGCTCTATACCTGTTCTAAAGACAAAACAGGAGGCCAGTCCTTCACCTAAACAACCACTAATAAATTACAGATCTCAGCTTTGCTGTTTGAGCAGTGACCATGTACCATGAGAGTCAGTGGTGCTGGCCACAGAGATTAGAAAGACATTGCTAACTTTGTTCTTATGCAGAGTTGAGGCTTCCCCTTCCTAGAAGGTAGGATGCAAACATTTACTCATTCCTAGTTCTTCTTCCACTGAATGCATGTGATCTATCCTTTTAGCCCTTCTCCAACTCTGCTAAAAATCACATTTAGCTTTACCTACACATTATATTTTACCTTACAGTGAATTTTCCTCTCCAAATCTACTTTTCCTAATTTCCTCAAGACTATTTCTATGTATTCCACGAGACTTTTGTGTTGCATGGCAAAAATAATTATGTGTATCGTCAAGAAAAAAACAGAACATGTAGAGAAGCAGAAATAAAAATTAATCCATAATCTTATCACCTCGGACATGACCACAGGTAAAATTCTTTAGATTTCTGAGTATAACTTGGATCACATCCAGTTCACAGTGGTAGGACTATTAGATCAATGTACCCTATAGTTTTTTTTATTAAAAAAAAAAAAAAAAACTTCTCAGTATAGTTGCTTAGGTCACAGATATCAACATATTTAGTCAGGGTGAGAATTCTATGAATTAACTGCTTCTTTCAAACCTGATTGAGATTCTTAGGACCATTGTTGAATGGCAATGGAACACCCATCTCTGACAAAACAAAACAAGCAAGGGGGATATAAATGAAGGACAATTTTGAGACGGAAAAAGAATAGGATAGATTTACAGCTACTTTCTCTTAGTTCAGTGAGAAGAAAGGTCTGTACTGATAGTGTTTAGATAAGGTATCATGTCTGCATCTTATACTCTGTGAACAACTACTATGAATTCAACAATATAAATGTATTAATTATTATTATAACTGTCCTACTAACGTGTTGTGAAACTCTCCCATTGCTATTTCTTTCTCATTCAAATTAATAAAATTTTAAAAAAGAAAACTCATAAGTCCTCTATATTCCCCTCTATATGCTTTATACCCTCTATAAACTTCTATTTAATCATCTTTAAAATAAATAATAACGACTTGTATCTCCCAAATGAGTTGAAAAGATTTAAAACCATCTGTATTTTTCCAACTAGCATATACTACATAAGAACATTGACAGCGGTAACCTTATTTCTATTCCCAGGACACGTGTACTAGCTGTTCCTTTGCTTATGATGATTCTTTTCTGCCATTCCCCACTAGTTCTTTCTGCTGTTGTTATCTCAGGTTTGTGCTCCTTTAAAGGAGTCTTCTTTGACTCACCTCCTCATTTAGATCCTAGTCACTTTGAGACCTGTCATTCTCTTTTAATTTTTCACATAAAACTTATAACCAGCTAATATTCTCTTTACATTTCTCTGGATTTTTGTTATCTGTTTTTCTTAACTAACATCCAAAAAGCCAGATACCATGTTTGTGTTGTTCATCATATTTCCTGGCATGTAACATACTACATAGCATATATTAGGTGGTCTGCTGCGACTTGAAAGAATCAGTCTTCAAAGGCATGCACTGAATAGCTTTGTCCAGAAAGGCCTGAGCTGCCTGTACCCAACATGACAGAAGAGCCCAGGAAGCTGGGGTCATAAATAGCACTAGCTGGCCTGCATAGTTTTTAAGCCTACAATATCGGCATTGGTACTAAGGTCATCATTTTTATCGTTAACTATTTGTAGCATTGGAAACAGCTTGAACTGATTGACTATTACCCAATTATAGGCAACTAGAATCAACACAAATGATAAAGTTTGCCTTTTTTAGTACTTCTACATTCAACTGGATTGCAGTAGCAGCTGTTCACCTTGGACAGGTATAGTTTTCAAACTTTATTATAATATGTATATTATTCAATAAGTTTCTGTTATGATTTGAAGTACACATAGACCCTGTCCCTAAAAATGTACCCTAAATTTAAATATTACTAACCAAACCAATCTTACTCCTCTCCACTATGTGCTCATGAAGTTCTTCCCCTAAAACATAAAAAGGAACACCTGACATATAAAGTCTAAATCCAATCTAATGGAGAAGATATGGGACCTTTTTTGCTTTGAGGCACACATTCAGTTTGATTTTAGTTACATAAAGGTAAATGTAATAACTGTCTTTGAAGGAAAGCCATTCCACTGCAGGGGGTTTATAGAAATTGTGTCTAATCTATCTTTCAGAAAGGAAATGACTAATAATAATAAGCAATAATATTTAGGGTATATCCTACAGTCAAGAATTCTATCATCTAAGTAAGCATAAATATTTACTTTTCCCTTTATATACTTTAATTTAATCATCTACAAAGTAGGTAAAGAGGGCCGGTAAGATGTTTCAGCGGTCTAAAGCACCTTCTTAGGAAAGCTTAGGCAATCTCAGAGACCATGTTTCAATCCTCGGTACCACATGCTGCGCCAGCCGCACCCCCAGAGCAGGCTGAGCCAGATATAACATTTTAAAAAAGTAGATAATAAAGTCACTTATATCCCAATTGATTTGAAAAGATTAAATAACATCTCTATCATTCAGAATAGAATCTACCACATAAGCATTCACTGAAGAGTACCTATCTAGTATGACTCTACAGAGAGAGAAAAAAATGAATAATTTCCCTTATTTATCAAGTCAAAATTCTGATGGAGTATTTAGAATCAGAGAGTTAGGAACCATCTAAGACGTGGGAACAAATCAATTATACCATTTCTCAAGTCCTCATACCTGGGTTCAAAAGATGACATGAATCCACAAATAAGTATAATCCAAGGGAGAATGGATTCAAACTTGCTACAAAGTAAAGTTGTATCACTTAGCATTATTCTAAATGAAAGTGACAAATCGAAAACCCAACCCTGCCAGTTTAAGCAGAGGGGTGATATAGGTTCTCAGATACAAAGACGAAGCACACAAGCCACCATCAGGGATTTGAACAAGAAACTTGATGTTTTTGAATTATCTAATCATTTACTCTCTTCCATCTCAGACAGCGGTGATCTATTTTGTATGGATCTTCTCTGTTTTAATAAGAGATTAATTTATCCTTGATGTAGGAGCTATGGCTATAATCATTCACCAATAGCTAATTCAGCTCACCCGTGAGGTAATCATGGACTATTACAATTCGCTGTACTTGGATTGCCAATGAAACATAAATTTCAACAAGACAAGAGGGAAAAAACGTCCCTGAAGGAAAATAAGAACAGGTGGCTTAAGAGATATAAAGAAATTATATCTGCCAAAATATTCTACCATGATAAGTATTTCTATATTATTAATATAAATACACTTTTATCCTTACATGATTGGGGAAATTCTCAACAAATTTTGTCTCATGGTATCAGGGGATTCCATCTATGGTTATCACAAAACCACCATGGTGGAAGGGTGTGGTAGAGCAGAACTGTTGAACCCAAAGGGACTCCGAGTATGGGAACAATGCTAGAGATAAGGAGGCCAGGGATGAGACAGAGAACCCAAGTTGATGCCTCCATTACCAACCCAGTCATGCCTAGAAAGGGACTTTACCGACTGCCTAGGCAGCTGCCAAGCCAAGTTGACAGTCTTACTGTCAGAAGCTAGAATGTAAAATGAAACAACTAGAGCCACCAATCTTCAAGCTCTCTGGAAATCCTGTGTAGTCAGTTGATCTCTTGAAAAAATAAAAGTAAATTAAGCTTTTCATAAGAGACATCTAACCAAGTCAGAAGAATCAATGAATTTTCTTCAAACTCAATCATAAGCCAGTCAACTAATCATTAATAATGTAGCTGAGAAAATTTTGTGGCTATGAAATGAGACAGTCTTCATAAATCCATGATAACAAAAGGTCCTGTCACTCCAGAGGTATTGGTGGTATTCAGTGGAATTTTTCATAGTTCTAAAAAAAGATCAGTAAAGCCTCTGTAAAGATAAATGTAAAGCAAACCTGATTCCCTGACAGTCAACAGTTGGGTAAAGCAGATACTGCCTATTGTTCAAAGGAAGTGGATTAAATACAAGACAGATAATTTATAGGATTGCCTTATAATATTATCTGCCCAAAAAGTCAAAGAGTGCAAGAGATCTGCTATGCACTAGTGACCCAAAGTATCCAGCTGATGGTCTGAAGACCCTGGTTATGCGCTCCATGAGTCTAGATGAAGAACTAGAACCCATGTAAATGTCCTGTACAAGGCCACCAGGAGGCCTAGAGCCCATGAAAATGTGTCATGCAAGTCTATACCAAGGATCTGCTCTGGGATCGTGCAAAGGTAAGGGGTGGGAGCTAGAAAGTCTGAGCCAGTAGGATAAAGGATCCATGCCAGCAGGCCAAAGGATCTGAACTGGAGCCAGGAAATGATGCTCAAGGTAGTGATGCTCAGCTCCCCTGGAAGTGGGGAGGAAATGATGGAAGTGTCCAGGAAGTGATGCTCAGCTCCCCTGTAAAGAATTGCAGTCATCCTCAGTGACGGCAAAGATCCAAGCTCCTCCAATACCAGGTGAGTTCCTAACAGAAAAAGCAGCATGGCAGCCTTCTCCAGGAGAATCAGCCAACCCCATTTGCCATCGAGTTCTCCCTGTATGCTGTTGGCAGCAATCCTTAGGTGGGCCTTCCTCACCCAGCACCATGCTCACTCAGTTCTACTGGCCGTTACAACCATTAGTTCATGCACTGCATGGCCATTTGCCTTCCCAATAGTCACTCTCTGTGTTCCTTTAATAAAAAATACCAAGGTTTTCAGCTCAAAGAGGTTGGACATTTTTTATAAACTTAACACGGCTGTTACTTGAATGATAAACCTAAATGAACACAAATTCTTTTATGAAGAATGTTTTCATTTTCCTTTAATGTTTAAATTCAAACATAAATGTAAAGATGAATATAATATCTTTCTTGTGTCAGCTCTTCACAGATTCATTGTGTAACTAAACAGTTTAACACCATTTTAGATGAGTCAGCGTTGAACAGCTAGATCTAAGAGGTGAATTAATCTAATTGTTCTGTCAATGCTTATACATTTTATGCTAATGTTGGAATGCTCTTCCATGGATGTATTATGTTCTTGTTTCTAATAGGCTGGCAACCCTCCCAGGAAGGTAATAGATTTCTGCACCAATGACAATGGATGAACAAAAAAGCTAGAGTTTGAGGGCTTTTGAATTATTTAAAAAGAGTGATATTGCTGAGACTGTTACCAAGTAAGATCCAGAAAAGTTACCTTTTCTCTCTTCACTGAGGAGGAAAATGTTCAAATCAATATAAGTGAAGGATATAACATGAGTACTTCAACAGTGTAAATAGGTGTAATTGTCTACAGTAGACAGTGAAGTGGATAAAGCAATGATTCAATAGAATTGTATAAAAGTTTTAGAACACCAGTGACTTCACTCATTCATTCATTCATCATGACTTCACTCATTCATTCATTCATCACCACATTCAGCGTTCTGTTGTTACAAATATGCTGGACAGAATGCTAGGAGTCAAGGGTACAAGAGTAAGTTGGAGAAATTCAAATAATCAAGTATAGTTACCAAAGAATAGATGCAAAAGGATAAAAATATTCCCGTTCATTCATTCATTCATTCATTCATTCACCCTAAACTTCAATCACCCCAAAATTACTGAAGACCTACTGTGTGCCTCACTGGGCACTATGCTTATTGTTATGGCTTGTGTCTAGATGGCCCCCACAGCCTCATGCTGTCATAGGTGGGGCTTTTCAGAGGTGCCTGGATCTAGAGTGTCTGATGCTTGGATTGATTCATGGAATAGTGATAGGATCACGGGTGATAGGATTAAGGATGTGAGTGCCATCTGCCCTCAGTAGCCTGCATGAGGTATAAGGGATAGGAAGAGTTGTGGTTACCCCTTGTTTTACCACCTTCTGTCTACCATAGACTGTTTCTTCTCTGCAATGCCTATCTATTGTGCCGCTCTGCCTTAGAACCAGCTGACTATGGACTGAAACCTCTACATACCATGAAGTAAATAAGTGTAAAGCATTTCCCCTTAAATGTTGGGCATTGGGTATTTTGTCTGAGCAAGGAAACAACAATAACTAAGACCCAAACAAAGCAAAAATTTGTCCAACAAAGTATTTGAGTATAAGGCTGGTGTTCACCTATAGTAGCTAAAATATTATACCAATATGAAGAGAACATACTTTAGTGTCACAGATGGTACATATGGCACTAAAGGAGCTCAGACTCAAGCAGTGAAGTCAGAAATTTTTTTACAATAGTCAACAGAATAATTTATTTTATGTTTTCCAATTACACTCTGTAAGATACATATATACCTAAGGGCCACTTTCTGAAATCTGTCTTATGCAGAGCTGGCCCTAGGCTAAAATTTGCACTGCTAGATAGATTCAGGCAACCTCATTGTCACACAGTACTCAAGAAAGTTTAATAGATTTCAGGCCATATCATGACAACAAGAGGGAGAAGATGAAGTCAGTAAGGTCCAACTTGACCTCCAGGAAAAGTTGGCTGAGTGCTGGTCCTATGCCATGGCAATTTTCTTTCTCCTCTGCCACAGCAGAAATTGCCAGATCCTCTTATCTGCTTTTACTGCTAAGTAACATGGAAAAAGGTGTCTCTAACTTCCCTGGATTTTCTATGGAAAAAATATGGACTCTTTTTATTCCTTTTCTCTTGTGTAGTTTTCAGAGTAAGATAGTAATCCTTTGTGTATGCTTGGTCCCTAACAGCAGGAATTTGTTTATGATGCAGAATCTAAAAACAATGATTTTTTTTTCTAGTAAGGACACATATAAAACAGTAGCTAATTTTCCCATAGCTGTCTTCCAAAACACAGATGCATGGGAATCCTGAAGATAACATTATCAAATTGCAAGAGAGTAAAAGAGGTATGAAGTAGTAATACTCAGACATTTTCCTCCACTGTACTGATACTTACTCTCAAATTGACCCCATTTCAACTTCAAATATGATTATCCAAAAGCCAAACATAATCTTTATTCTTAATTGATTTTTTATAATAATTGTGGATTCATATACAGTTGTAAGAAATCACAGAGACCCCACAAATGGCAACATCTTACAAATTATAGTACGGTATCACACGAAGAAGTTGACAATGTATCAATGTCACCCACATTATTCAGATCTCCCATGATACTAGTACTCCTTCCTGTGTGTGTGTGTGTATATATCCTAAACAATATGCAACTATACTGTGTGAGATAAAATGGAGAAATTTAGAGAAAAGCCTTGATTAATACAGGAGCGGACTATCAACATTTCAGGGACAGAGAGACTTCTCTGCAATCTCTCTTCACAGTGGTAAACGAAGAGCCCTTCTGATCCTGTAGTTTACAGCAGCAGGTTCATGTTGCTGCAGTGCGTCCCAGTGGAACAGGGAAGGACAAACGATTGTGTTACAAACACTTCCTACTTTCTCATCATCATGGAGAATGGAAGAAATGCTACAATGTGAAATGTGCCCTAACCCCTAATATTCTTGCATTTAAGCCCTGTATTAAAGTACCTCAGAATGCGACTATGTGGAGATGGGATTTTCAGAAGTGCAGCCATTGTTGTGGGCCTTTACTTAGTCTGCAGAGAGTCCTTACAAAAGGAAGACATCAGAATGTGCCCTCAGAGGGAAAACCATGTGGACACAGTGAGAAGATGACTCTATAAGCCAAGGAGGGCAGTCTTGGAAGAAATGTGTCCTGCAGACTCCTTGATCCTATTTGTAAAATGCTGCTGTTTAAAACACAGGGGCTATCATGACCACCCTAGAAAATTAATACAAGGAGCTACTGTACTATCTGTTTCATGGAGGTTACTGGAACTCCTGCTATTATATGATATATTTCCTTCTGTTGTTAGATTAAGTGGTGACTGGGGCTGGGGAGATAGCTCAGTAGAATAAGCACTTGCCTAGCAAGGGCAACAGCCTGAGTTCAATCCCCGGGTGAAAAAAAAAAGAAAGAGTAAGTGGTGACTGATGTTGGGTATCATTTTTTTCTTCTACTATTAGGTAGGGAAGAAGTCTCCAACTACTTTATTTGCTTCATACTAATTTTTCCATTGTTTGTGTTCTCACTGCTTACTTCTTTCACTTTTCCAGGGACTATAGTTACACTTAACAAGGAAGCCCAGGCAGAAAGAAGTCTGCACCCTCTTGCCCATACTGAAGTCTAAATACAATCATTTATTTATCAAAGGGATGTGCTTAAAGAAAATTAAAGACAAAAGGGATGTCTATGTCCACAGCACCTAGTGTTGGGCATTTGATAGAAATCCAATAAATATCCTCCACTTCAGGACTAAAATAATTTGAGCAAGTGATTCTTGTGAGTTTTTCTGGACAAATCTCTAAAATCCTAATAACGTATTTATCTCTGAAGTTAAGGTTATGTAACCCTATAGATACACTCAATCTGAGCCAAGGCTTTGGCACCACACAATTAACAATCTGCTATGATCAGGAAATGTAAAGGGCTTCATGCCAAGAACTGGTTATAAATAATATTGCCCCTGATCTTTCTTTGATCTTACAGAAGCTGAGATATTATCTTATACTTCTATGCCAGCAATTAGGTTCAGCAATTAGAATCATACCTAATTCCTGTTGGCTACACACACACACACACACACACACACACACATATATATATATATATATATATATATATATATATATATATATATATTCCAACTTCACTTTTACTAAGGTCTTAATTTGTGCTTTGGCCTTGGGTCTTTTGTCCACCATTATCCTAGCTGCTTACTCACATACTTATGAATATGTATGACCACAATCCCCAAATGGCTTGCCTACCTAATGTCAGAATGGTGTACCTTCCTCATTCTTATACTCAGTTTGCTGCTAAGACTTGCAATATGCTTCTACTCTTAGAAATAGCAGGAAGTTCAGATAAACAATAATTTTAGTATAACTCCAAAATGTATCAGAGAACATACTTATACTAAAATATTGTCTATGTGTAACACAAATTTACCCTAGTATCTTGTGTTTTGATTTGTTTCTCTGGGAACCATATCTTACTTAGGCCATGGAAACTAGAGTTCTGGACACTTACTAATGTCTTAGTTCACACAAAGGTTATTTTCTTCATATTTTAGGCTGAAATTTTTATTAAGCCCAATTCTTAATAAATTAAATTGCCATGTAAGGAGGTTGACGTTTTAATTTCTCCTTTTCAAGAAAGGAAAATACTAAAAATATGGACAACTCATGTGTTTTCAGATACTCATCAATGACTTCTTTGTAGCAGAATAAAGCATAATTGCACATGGTTCCAGACAGAAATGTAAAATTAGTTTTCATTTCATAATATATAGCAATCGCATTGCAGGATCAGTGAAAATGATCATTGTAGTCATTTAAAGCTGTATGTGTACATATTTGGAGCAACAGAAACTATACTATATCTTAAATTCATGCTCTAGAAAGGCATGAAAGGCCATAAATTTTCACCAAAGAGAATGACCTATGCAGTCACAAGATATTGATCTTCTTAAAAATATCCCAAAATGTTCATCCTTTCCTTTTACAAGTATCAAAATATTTAGTAGTAATTCCAGCCCTTGGAAAGATGAGCAGGAGAATCTTTATTAATTTGAACTCAGCCTTAGTTACACAGTGAGTTGAAGACCAGTGTGAACAACTAGTGGGACTCTGTGCCAAAAAATAAAACAACAACAAATAATAATAATAAATAATGTCTGCTAGAGAAAACACTGATTTTATAAGATGAAGAACTATTATTTTAAAATTCTGAGTTTTTTTGTCTCTTTTCAGAATTAGAATACAGGTTACCTTTAAATAGGTTTCCTTTCACCCTGGAAAAAATGTCATACTATCCCCTTCATATTTTAAAAATATCATAAAGGCATCAAAGTACATCCTTTCCAAAATAATCCCACATTTTTACCCAGAAATTTAGAAATCATACCATGTGCAACATTGTAGCATCTTATCCCCTGAATAACCACTATGAAGACAACAATATGCAATGTGTTAATTATTATAACTGTCCTACTAACCTGTTCTGAAACTGTTTCATTGTTATTTTATTTTCTCATTAAAACGAATATTTTTTTTAAAAAAAAGTATGCCCTCTCCTGCACATTGAGATACCTTGGAAATAATACCTTAGTGAAAAACAAGAAAAGCAGAGCTCTGGAAATCAAGGAATAACCACTAGGAAAATCAGAAGCACAGAGAAAACGTAGAAACTGAAGGTAGCACACAAAAAAGAAGCAATCTGGAATGAATACTAAGCTCAGTTCCCACTTGTATCCACAAACATAATATAAGCCCACAGGGGGTTTACAGTCCCTAGCCCTATAAAAAGCTCGTGGTTATCATACACTTCAAGTACAGCATGGAGTTTTACTTTGAAAGTAACTCCTACAGGGTCAGAATCAGAAGTCAAAGAATAAACTGCACTTCAGGGTCTCTGACCTCACCCTACCACAGTAACTGGGTAGGAGACAGCCACAAAAGATGGTTCCATAGAGAAGTTTAAGCACTGGGGGATCTCTGGCAATGAAGGACATAGACATACATTCTGTTGAGATAGTTCAGGCTGACTGCCTATGTTTTTGTGATGGTTTGTAAGTGTTGAAATTAAGTGCAGTAGGTTTCTTGCACCCCTTGTTACCTACCTCTAATACAGGTATCAGTGGTCTATTTGCTTTCCCATCTGCACCTTGGCTCAGACAGTTGTTAGAGGTTGTTTTTATTTGTTCATATCATTTGACCTTTTTGTTTTTGTTTCCTTATTTGTGTTCTTCTGTAAAATTAACGTAATTCCACTTTCTTTTATTGAATATTTTCTGTATCATATATCTCGTCTTCCTCTTATTTTTCAAATTTACTTTTCAAGTTTTCCTTCCCCGTCACCAGTTTTATTTTTGCTATTAAGCCTTAGGAACTTTTAGCTATATAGCTGGCTTTTATGTTATTATTGCTGCATTCCTTTCTATTATTGACAGTATCATAGCTGCTACTTTAGAAGATGCTTGCTCAATGTTAACACTGGGTTTATCTTTGTGTACATTGTTATTTTAAATCACTTTTCTATTGTTAAGGATGCCATAGTTACAGCTAGTTCTTATGGTATGTCAGTATCCAGTTTGTCTTTCATTCTATTGTTATTTCTGATTTCTATTATTAATGGTGGCAAAGTTGCTGCTTTTAAATAAATTTTATTGTACATCAGTATCAGATTCATCATTGTATCCTCAACATTACTGTAATTCATTATTATTTTTTCTGAGTGGTGCTCTGAGTAAGTCCACAGCCAAAGGATGGACCCTTAGAAGGCCCTAAACTAGCGTACTGCAAAGAGTGAAGGTAAGTACAAACAACAAAACATAACTATTCCCAAGGAGAGGTCACAGGAAGACAGAAACTAACGATGGCCATGGTAGTGACACAGTTTCACTACCCTAACTCATCTGAAACCTAGACTGCAAAGCTAATAGAAAGGCAGTGGGATGCCATCCAAAATCTCTAATTTCCCAAAAGCTGAGCTCATGGACACTAAAGCAGAGAAAATTATAGGCACAGAACTCAAAAAGAAATGCTCAAAGAGTTTGAAAAGATAAAAGAAAAAAACATAAGCAAATGAATAAGATGTTTAATTACATCAGAGGATTTAATTAATAAGATAAATTATTTTTACCAATAAAACATTTGACAATCTTAAAAACAAACAATATGCTGAGTTAAAAAAGACATGAATATCAAATTTGGTAAAGAATTAATATGAAAAGGAATCAAGCAGCAATAAATGATAGAAAAAATTCAACACAAACCATGGGTCGCAGACTTATGTGACGGCAGAATGTCAGAAATAGGAGACAAGATGGACGCAGCAGATTGGAAATTCAGTGATTTCCTAAAAATGACAAGATACCAACCAAGGTGGGCCAGCTGTTGCTAGATAACTAAGGAAGACTCAAATTTATAAGAATAAAGAAAAAAATAGATAACTCCAAAACTATAAAACTGTATTCAATGAATTGTAGTAGAAATCTTTCCAAACATAGGAAAAGAATTCAATATTCAAGTATAAGAGACATATAAAACCCCAAATAGCCATGATCAAAAAAGAACCTCTCCACAAAGCGTCATGCTCAAAATCCCAGTAATCAAACCAAAGCTATTAGAGGAAAACAATGAATAACCTATAAAGGAAAGCCCATCAATATAACTACATTAAATATATATATATATATATATATATATATAATATACACTATATATGTTTATATATTTATATATATGTACACTTTACTCAGCACAACATTTAAAGGCCAAGAGAACATGGAATAAATTATTTCAAGTCTTGGAAAAAACTTTTGTGAGCACAGACTCCTATATCCTACAAGATTATCTTTCAACATTGACAGAAAAATGAAGGCCTTACACACATATTTACACATACACACACACACACACACACACACACACACACACGCACACACAAGAATTTCTAAAGAATTACCTGGTCAATAAAAGCAGTGTTACAGAAAATACTGAGGAGAATCCTGGATAGAGAGAGAGAGAGTGTGTGTGTGTGAGTGTGTGTGTGTGTGTGTGTGTGTGTGTGTGTGTGTGTGTGTGAGAGAGAGAGAGAGAGAGAGAGAGAGAGAGAGAGAGAGAGAGAGAAAACCAGGAACAATGATCCCAAAGGAAAGTGTACATCTAATTGGTAGAATAATTAAACAAAAGGAAATAAAGGAATTAGTACTGGAAAATTTAAATGAGTTACAGGATCTGATAAACATAATAATAACTGTCATTGTCAGTGGTCTTACCTCCCCAATGAAAAAACACAGGCTGGCTGAGTAGATTAAAATAAAACAAAATGCAACCACATGTTGCCTACAGAAGACTCACCTCATGCAAAAGAAAGTATATGGACTAGAGGCGAATGGGTGGAAAAAGCCACTCCATTTAAGGGGAGCCTGAACACAGCCCAGGATTAAATGTGTTATTTTCATACATGGAAGAGTTCAACCCCATGCTGATCTAAAGAGACAAAGATGATGACTACATACTGGTAAAGGCAATAAGTTAATAGGAAGTGATAATAATTTTAAGTATCTATGCACAGAATGTTGGCATATCAACTTGATAAGCTACTGAACTTAAAAAGACAGTAAGACACCAGTACAATCATAGTGGGTGACTTCGACACTCTACTCTCACATTTATACAGGTCAACCAGACCCAAAAACCTGAAACCATCAAAGTTAACACAGCACTAAACAAATAGACTTAATAGATATCTACAGGTTGATGCATCACATAACAACAGAATAAACCTTTTCTCAGCAGCACACAGACCATGTTCAAAAATAATCTAAAGTTTAGGCCAAGATGGATGCTTAAACAAACATAAAGCATTTTAAATAATCCTCTAAATACCATCCAATCACTGAAGAATGAAGGTAGAAATCAACACCACGGAATTTACGGAAACTACATAATCATACTGATTTTAAATATTACGTTATTGAATAATCAATGGATCACAGAAGAAATCAAGGAACAAATAAAAAACTGCCCAGAATCAAATGGCAATGGAAGTGCCATATACCAAAATCTATGGGACAGAATGACAATAGTTCTACAAGGAAAGTGTATAGATGAGAAAGCACACAAAAGGAGTAGAACAAATCTAAATAAGTAACCTAATGGTACATTTCAAGGGCCTAGAATAAAAGAACAGTCCAAAAGATGAATTAGTGTATTTGTTATTTTAGTTGTATATGCATCTAGTAAGAAAAAATATAGGAATACCATTTTTCTGTTGAAAAAAAGTTTTTTTTTGCACGACTATGAATTGAACTCAGGCCCTTGTGCTTGCCAGGTAAGTGCTTATTCCACTGAGCTATTTCTCTGGCCCCTAAAGAAAAAAGGAATTATTAAAAATGGTAAATAAAGTAATATAAAACAAGCACCCTACCATTATAATTAGTAGAGCATATAAGAATAGTACGTAAGGAAGGGAAGAAAGATTCGCCATGGGTTTAGGCTTCTGAACTATTACTAAGTGATAATAGATACTTTTCCAGCTATCATTCTTATGAACATAAATTTGCACTCACATATTGATGTAGGAACCAAAGATTGTCACAGCAGAAGGTGGAGTCTCCATCTTGCTTCTTATAGTTCAAATATCATAAAGTCATTCTGATGGTTACTATGACCTCCACTGAGACCAGATGGAAGACAACAAAAGGTTTCTGGGAAGGAGAAAAGTGTCAGATGGGTAAGTGAGATGGGACACAAGTTGCTAGCTTAACTACATTAGTGATGTGGGCATTGGTGTGGATATGAGAGAGGGAGACAGAAGGAGGGAGAGGGAGAGGGCAAGGGAGAGGGAGAAGGGGAGTAACAGGGGAAGGAAGAAGGAGAAGGAGGAGGAGGGGAGGAAGAAGGGGAGGAGCAGCAGGAGGAGCAGGAGGAAGGGGAGGAGAATGAGGGGAGTGCAGAGGAGAGGATGGGGAGGAGGGGAAGGAGGAGGGCAAGGAGTGGAGAAGGGGAAGAGAAGAAGAAGAGGAGGAGGAGCAGGGGGAAAGGGAGAGAGAGACTACTGTATGAACCTATTTACTTTTAAGATTTGTATTTGTGTAGTGCTGGGGACCAAGCCACGGGCCTTGAGCATATGACAGCCAAGCACTCTACCACTGAGCTACATCTACAGCCCCCAGATAGACCATCTAAAGTTGTACCTTTCAAGGCCCCTAGCAGTTAACAGACATGCTTGGGGCTGATCAGGAGTCAGTGTGTATGAGAGTGGTAATTGGAACATAAACAAAAGGGGTAAAGATTTAGTTTTTTGGGAAGACCCTAGACTTTTGGTAGAGAACAGTAGCAGCAATTAGAATAATTACTTTGATGGTTTGCTTGTTTAGTTCCTTTTCAGCAGCAAATGAAAGTTATGGTCACTAATCCTTCACAGCGGAAAGCCCTGGTAACCTTAAGACTTGTAAACAGGGAAGTCCTGATAGGCAGGAAGTGAGATCGGATTGCTTGAGCGTTTCTGTGGGCAGACACTCAGGATGATTGAATTTGAGGGAGGAAAACAGAAGACAAAGGGAATTTACAGGGGTACACAAACGTCATTATTTCCGTGATTCTGGTCACAGAATTTGGTCCACTGTATTTGGGAGCCCAAGACAAGAGGGACCCAGAGAAATCACCCAATTCTGTGGGGCATGATACTTTCTAGAGGCAAAACTCTTCCTCAGTCTTGTGTGTACTCACCTATCTAGCCCAACATGGCCAATGTTCAGGTTACATAGTAAGTTTCTTAAATTTGGCTTTGCCACCATAGTGGGTCATTTCTACAACAGTGTACAATTACAGGTACACTTATGAAAACAGCTATGAATATATTCAGATTTTCACTACACAGAAATGGAAATTGAGAAGGAATATGTTTAACATCTAAAACACTGCCACAATACATCTAGAGGAAATGTAGCCTAGTTAAACAACAGCTTACCAAAATTATAGGGCAACACTATCCGCCCCACTAACACCTTACCTCTAAAATTTTAAAGAGTTTTAAGAAACACAGAATAATCATTACATAGTCAGCAGAGAAGCAAGGCCCCATGTGTTTTTTATTACAATTAGCAGGCTAACTCTACTCCAAAAGACATACCTTTAATGTGTCTGCCCTTTTAAGGCTTAATAAGAAAGAGTGCAATGATTGATTACTGATATGTTTAGGATGTGTGCGTGTATAGACAATCAACTCAAGTCCCATTTGCCCTGAATATATGAATATATCCTCTTCATTTATAGATCCAGTAAGGGTCTGGTGGAAGGACGTAAGGATGCCACAGTAGGCTTATAATTTAAAAGCTACCATTTTTTCCAGTTAGGAATAGTTGCAGTGACCCAGCAGTCTATTTTGATAATGCCCATACGAGCACTACTGTAAGTGAAGCATTGCCTACTACATACCCAAGTGCTAAGAAACCCATCTCCTCTCTATGATATAGAAATAGGCTCTTGATGACAAGCTTCTATCTGAAGCAAAAATCACTGTCTGCTCCTGTGATGCTCTGCCTCTGAATCTGAGTCAAAATATTTTTGAGGGAAAGAATCTGAGGTCAATCCCCCCCCAGCAGTTGCTTTATGCTCAGAACAAGGTGAGTCACTGTCAGGGCCTTGGACCACCGGGGTTTGCCAGGCAACTTCAGTTGTTTGTCTCCTGTTACCCCTCACCGACTTCCTGTGCCCTTGAAACCATTTGTATTCCTTTCTGCATGGCATCAGGAATAGTGTGTAGCCCACCTAAGGAGAGACACTCTAGAACCAGGACCAGGTCATATATAGTAGAGTCAAAATGTGAACCCTGGGACCCATTCTCTAAGTAACAGTGCTTAAGGCAAATCTAGTGCAATGAAGGGAAAATATTAGAAGCGTTACAAATGAGGACTGAAAACAAGGTGTGGATTATCTCATAAGAAGTCCCCAAGGGTTTGTTCCCCTCTTCCACATCTTAAAATTTTATTTTAAACAGACAAAAATAAAAATGGCAATAAAACAGAGCTTCCAAATGGGCTAGTAGGAGAGTAACAATAATTTATGATAGTAATTTATAGTAGTAGTGTAGAGTATAAGATATAGGTATGAAATATTGTCCAAAACAGTTATTACCACAACTTTCTTTGCAATAAGGTGACAGAAACTAGCTGTGTAATGATTACAATCACCACACACAGAAACAGAAACTTGTGACTTGTAAAGCTTCCTAAGGGAGCTCTTTATTTTCTTACCCCACTTATGCTAGATAGCAAGGGACTGAGAGTGAACGTGATATAGGCATATCATTTGGAAGCCAGAAGCTAAATTGTACGGTACAGTTCCATCTCTTCCTCTTTTTCTTCTGCCATACTATGATATACCCTGGACTATAAAATGTCCCCTAAGACACAAGCATGGAGGATTTGATCCACCATACAGAACTGCTCATGGGGGGGCACCAGAGGAGCACCTGGAGCATGAGGTCACTGATGTCATCAATGGATTCATTAATGAACTTGTAGCTGAATGTGGCCATAAGGACTACGTCCAGTCCCTGGCCCTTTACTCTGTGGTGCTCTGCCCCTCCTCTACTTCTCAGTTTTCATGAGTTAAGCAACTGTGCTCCACCACACACTGGAGCGCAACATTCCTGGGATACTCACAACAGGTAAGCACATATTCTTAAACTGCTACAAATGTCACCCAGTCAATGTATTAGAGATTAGATAAGTCCCACCTCATGCAGTTCATTCTCT
Organism: Myocastor coypus; assembly: GCA_004027025.1. NCBI lineage: Eukaryota > Metazoa > Chordata > Mammalia > Rodentia > Myocastoridae > Myocastor > Myocastor coypus. The sequence continues at coordinate 4,552 of PVJA010020245.1, read as the reverse complement.
TAGTTGATGAAAAGCACCATGGCAATGCATATATACAATCTCACATTCGCATGACGAATTTTCACATAGGCAGAATTACCCCAAATTTCAGATATTCACCTAATGTATAAGTTTTCTGTTGCTGCTATAACATATCATGAAGGTGTTAGCTTAAAACAACATCTATTACCTCATAAATCTGTAGATCAGAACCCAGATACAGAACAGCCCAACTGGAGCCCGGAAGTTGTGTGCAAGGCTATGCTTCTTACTGGAGGCTCTGGAGGGCAGTCCGCTTCTGAGCTTATTTTTGGCCGCTTGTAGCATGAGTCTTAGACCCCCATTTTCTTGCTGGCCTCTCCCAGCTGTTCCACTTTCCCAAGCCAACAGTAATGAGTCTAGTCTCAGTCATGCCTTACATTTCTCTGACTTTTCTTCTGCTGCCACTTTCCCCTGCATCGCTCTGACCTCAACTGGAGAAAGTCTCCTGTTTATAAGAGCTCATTTGATTAGATTGGCTGCTGGTGTAACCTAGACAACTCACCCCATCACAAGATCTGTAAACTTAATTCCTCCCATCTGTGAGGTGGATTTTGCCATTTCCAAGGATTAGGCCATGGGCATCTCTGAGGGGGGCTCATTATTTTGCAGACCATGTTATCTGACACTACGCATTTAGCAAGTGGCAGAGGCAGATGTGCACTGAGGCTTCTTTGGTATTTAGATTCATGGCCTTCCCAGGACTCTACTTGCCTTGCTAATATGCTTAATGTTTTAGAGCACATAATCAATGGGAAAATTCAGGAGAAAAATATCTTAAGCAAAGCATGAATGTATTTAGTAAATAAGGTCTGTTCCAATTTTAAAAATGATTTATACCTGTGGAATAAAGAACTCAAAATAGACAGTCTCAAATAAATCAATTTTGTTTCCCTCTGTATTGCAATGGAGTAGTGAAATTGTATATTAAATATACATATGCCTTTCACAATAAATACAAATGAAAATTGCCAAAATCACTCTGCTAATTCATCTAAGACTGAGTAGGCTGACTCCTGGCAGAAATGAAAGCACTTTAAATACAAAACACTCTCCAAATGCATGAGCGCTGAAAGGCAGCACTTAGTCTGGCACTACACCAGGTGCACCCCCCCAATCCCCTTGTCTGGAATAAGCTAACCTGCCCATCCATAAAGGCTAACCATAAATTCCAGACACACTTAAATGTGGCTCTTAAAAAAAATAGCTGCCTTCGACTTCCCCAATAGACTATCATGTGTTACGATGATTTGTACACTCAGTCATTAAACATTTTATGTGATATTCTGGCGCATCCAACACTGAGCAAGGAGATGGATGTACAACAGTGCATGCAGGGGGCTTTGCTTTCAAAGACCGAATGATCTAGTTGGGTCATTATGATAACAAACTTGAAGCCGGGCGTGGTGGTGCACGTCTTTAATCCCAGCACTCGGAAGGCTGAGGCAGGCAGATCAGTGCAAGTTCAAGACCAACCTGGGCTACAAAAGTGAGCTCAAGGTCAGCCTGAACTGCATAATGAGACCCTGTCTCAAAAAGTCAAAAAAAAATAATACCAAACTTGGGCAAGTGAAAGGATGACTTGCCAAATATGGAAATCAGTAAGTAGCAGAGCCTGCCTGGGTGGTGCACACCTGTAATCTCAGCACTCAGGAGGCTGAGTCAGGCGGATCCCTGTAATTTCCAGGCCAGCCTGGGCCACAAAATGAGTTCCAAGTCAGCCTGAACTGCATAATGAATCTTTACTAAAAAGGCAAAAAAATAAAAGATAAGAAAATGGAAAAGGGGGCCTGGCAGGATGGCTCAGTGGTCTAAAGTGCCTGCAGGCGGCTGCAGGGACTGAGGTTCGATCCCTGGCACCACATGCTGAGCCAGCCCTGCCCTCAGGGCAGGCTGAGCCGGCCATAAAAATAAATAAATAAACAAACAGAAGTTCTGAAACCAGAAAAAAAAAAAAAAGAAAAGAAAATGGAAAATGAAATCAGTAAGAAGCAATTGAATAAATAATGAATAAAAACGTATTGAAAATACCTTCATCATTAGTCATAAGAGAAATACAAATCAAAACTGTGGTATACCACTTGACATCCACCAAGGTGGGTCTAATTTCTTAATGAAAATAACAAGTGTTAGCCAAAATGTGGAGGAACTGGAAGCCTCAAATGTTATTGGCAGGATTACATGATGAGATAGCCACTGGCAAACATGGTTTGCAGCTCCTCAGATTAAACTTAGAATCACTGTACAATGTAGCAATTACACTCCTTATGTAATTTATTAACATTCACTTAACAGTATTTATAAATTATGTAATATATTATATAATGCAGCATGTTACATTAGTTTCATGACCCTCTGTGTATACAAAAATCTGCATGTGCTCAAGTCCCCTATATAAAACAGCACAATATTTGTATATAATGTACATACAATTTCTATCTGCTGTCAAGTAGTTCTGTATTACCTATAATAACAATAAGAATGTATTGTTATTGAGTATCTGTTATTACTATCTCATTTGGGAAATAATGACAACAAAAAATGTTCATATATTCAGTACTGACAAAACTTTTTGCTAATAATTTTGATATGTATGTGGGTAGAATATGTGAATATAAAACCCACAGATACAGAGGCCTGATTACATATATAATGTATATGTATACAAAAGAATTGAAAGCAGGTATTGAGACAATAATTTGTTATATATTCATGGCAGCATTATTCATAATAATCAAAATGTAGAAATACAAATTATCCATCAACTGATAAAGAGATTGCAGAATTGTCATGCTATAGAAAATTATTCTTTAATTAAATATGATATACTACTGCATGTTACAAGTTAGATGAACTTTATGGTATTATGTTAAGTGAATTAAGCTTTAAGAACATATGATAAAATTCCACTTATAAATAAAACTAAGAGCAAGCCAATTTATACAGACAGCAATTAGCATCTAGCACTTAAATAATGAAAATAAACTCATATATATATATATATATATATATATATATATATATGGATATAAAGTAGATTGTCAGTGATCCATAGCTAGATGATCTAGAGAAATTAGAAAACAGCAGCCAAACAAGAGAGAGCTACATTTATTTATTTATATATTTATTTATTTATTTATTTTATGTAAATTAGAAAGGGACTACAAGGTCTACAGAATCTCATTATGTACATCAGACTCATAGTGATCTGCCTGTGTTCAGCGTCCCACGAGCTGGGATTACAGCTGTGAAGCACCACACCCCATCTCAATTACCATCTCAGTGCACCCTGGGGGTAGGACTGGCATAGCAGGTGCAGGGATCCAATCCCTGGCCTCTGCATCTGCCTAAGCAGGTGCTTTAATCCACTGAGCCATTTAGATGGCCCAGAGAGACTTTTAGTGATGATGAAAATTTTCTAGAATTCTAGTATATTGATGGTTATATAACTTTGAATATGCTAAAGGCCACCATTATGGCTTGTGTCTAAATAGCCCCCAGAGCCTCATGTGGGTATAGGGCTTTCTAGAGATGGATGAATGCAGAGTGTGTGGTCCTAGCATAAAGGAAATGTGATTAGTGAAACGGTGCACTGCTTGGTTTGGCATAGGTCTGGCCAGGATTAAGAGTGTGAGTGCTACACCCTCCCTGTGGTGATGACACTGCATATAAAGGACAGAAAGAGTCTTGTTGCTTTGCTTCTGCCACCATGAACAGCTGCCCCTCTGTTATGTGTCACTGTGCCTTGATGCCAAACAATTATGGACTGAACCCTCCAAAAACTACAAGCTAACTAAACCCTTCCTCTTTTAATTTTGCATATTGAATCCAATTCACCAAAGGCAAACCCAGGGGGCAATAAAGTGGAACAATCTGAAAGCCATCCACTTGGCCTCTCTCACTGAAGTAGTAGCAACAAAGCAATTGAATAAGGGTCCAGGAAAAATCAAATTAGAAATAATTACACAGATAACTTCAGAGATGGTGTCTACAATGAAAACCATGCTCAGTTACTCTAGATACAAAGAAAAGGAAGAAAAGGGGCTTAAGAAAATTATGGAAGCCTTAAATGCTCATCATAGAAATGAATGGATCCCTAAGGCAGATTAAATCAGACATCCAGGAGAACAAACTTTCCAATGACAGTATCCACAGCAGATTAAGCCAAGGTGGGGACAGGACCTCACATATAGAAGACAGGCTTGTAGTTAGTAATCATGAAAGATTTCTTAAAAATATTATGGAACCATCAGGAAGCCATACAGCAACTTCTAGGTGAGGCAAGGAAGAATCATTTAAGATTGATTGGAGTTAATATAAAAGCAGGAGACAGCAAACATGATATTAAGAAAAACTTTGCAGATATCTCTCTTCCCTAGTAAACAAAAACAATTTGACATAAAGTTAAGTGAGCCATAAAGAACTTTAATTAGCTATGATCAAACAATCTATAGTGAGGTATAATACAGACAAGAGTCCAGAAATTCAACACAAAAATACAATCTTTTTTTTTTTTTTTTTTTTGAGACAGGGT